>BGPR01004745.1:36366-84482 GCA_013235015.1 Araneus ventricosus
CGAAATGTAATGGCATATTGAGTTTCAAGGGCATTAAAGTTTTTTTTTACCCGATTGAAACGAAAATTGGACAATTAGGGTTAAAAGACCACATACCAAATTTCATTTATCTAAGTCGTTGCGTTTAGGAATTATCGTGTTCACAAGCATGCGATTACAGAAACCAACAGACAGTTAACGCGTCGAGGGATTTCGTCCAAAATTTAATACGGACCTACATTCCTAATTTTTAAAACTGTGTACCAAATTTTATCTATCTAGCTGTTTAAGTTCTGAAATTATCGTGTTGATATGAACCCTAACATACAAATTTTCCTTGGACGGACTTGATCCCAAAATTGATTGAAATATACTAATTTTGTATTAAGTCCATATAAAAGATTCCTTCTTTCTAACTCTAACCGTTGTTGAGTTATTGTGTTCACAAACATAATTCCAAAATTGTGTTTTTCGGTCTCGGGGAGGTCTAAAAACTGGGGATTCGTCAAAATCTCGTGTTGAAAAATTTACGATCAACGATTATAATTCTTTCTCTTTGTATACTTCGTTTACTAGAATGTAAAAACGATCAAACTTTTTTTTTCCTATCAATTTTACGAAAATGCGCTAGCTACGAAGTAAAATATTATTGAATTTTTTTTTCTGTAGACAATTTTTTGCAAACTTCGCAAAATCAAAGAATAAGGAGAAAAATTTAACACCTATTCGAAATTAATCAGGTGCCTTTTCACAATTTATAAATGTCTTGGACGTTATCGGTGTGATATTCAAAAACATTTTTGGGCCTTTTCATACCAAATATAAAGGAAATTTAACTAACATAAAACTTACACTTTACTGTTTTTCTTAAAAAATAAAATTATAGATCTAATTCAAATATATCATACAGCTTGGAAAATAAATAAGAGTCTCATTATTATCCATTAAAGTTCAGAATGAAAATAAAAACCTGTATATAAATCAGAATTTTATTTTAAAAAATTATACTTTACAAATCACAGCACACACACAAGATATTGCGATAAAACACATTGTCTAGCATGTGACGGTGGAGTTTGGAAATAATTCAATGCCTGAGACTACTATTATTATTAGAAGTACTGTCTTCAAACTCGTTAATAACGTGTCGGGATGCATTATAGGTTTGTAACACATATTAGTGGATTCTTGTCTCATAGCATCTATTAAAATTCAGCTCGCAATTGGCATAAGAGCTACCAAAAGCAATGTAATTCAGGCATTTAGATTTGATCACTTAATGAAGAATGCATATCAGCAAAACTATAACGCTCAAGGAACTAGTGCATAAATACAGTATCATTGAAGTAAGCATTGATATTTTCTTAGAAATGGTTTTGTGTTCTTACATTTTAAAAAAGAAATAAACATTTTCACTGACTATTGAAATAAACTTAAACTGCAGATGTTATCAGACTCTTAATAAGATAACTAAAAGTCTGTTAAGATCACTGAAACGTTAAATTTAGTTGATATTATTCTTTACGTTTCCATGTAAACCAAAATTTTCTCTAACAAAAATACAATATTTTAAAACATAAAAAATAAAATTTTCATCCCTTTTCTTTAACATTTGTTTCAATGTTTGTTCAAAGTGAGCAAAAAATATATTGAATAATAATTATTTGAAAAAATAATTGTTTTTTTTCGGAATTTATTTCATTTTGATGAATTTAAAAGAAATTCTACGTAGTGTAATATAGAAAACTCATCTAGAGAAAAAACTGCTATAGTTTTAAAAAATCACACCTAAACCTTAGTTATTTTTTTTTTCAATTCAATGTTATATAACGAAATAAACAACCCCCCTCTTTTCTTATCACCCCAGGCTTCTCAAATTTTTCTATGCTTGAATGGGGTATTGAAAGAGATTGGGCAACAAAATCTATTTTACTTAACAATTCGATTAAAACATTGATGCATTGAAATAAAATCTTATATAACATAAGTGTATTACAGAGAAAACACTTGAAACATAATACAATTTCAATCCAGGCTGACAAATATTAAACCGGACTTATACAGAATCCAAATTCGGACACACACAACTAGAAAAAAAAATCCAAAACTGACCTTCTTTCTGAAAGAAGACCTCAATGCAGATAGCGTTAAAATGCCCCAAGCTAAAGGGGTGTGGGGTCTTGGATCCTGTGGTATCTCTAATTTGCAGTAAGTACATTCTTATCAGCACTCATTGTGTCGACCGCTACCTTACCCAGCTAATCAATCAAAATGTCAAACCACGGAAGGGGGAAGAAATTCGGAAAAATACGTTCATCGCGCTTTAGAGACAGTTCACAAGAGACGTATATTTCCGGGCTGACCGCTTTCGGCGTATCTCTGACCACACGTTGAAATGCGTGTTATCCACTTATGGGATAGTCCAATGTCGACGTAGAAATACGTGTGAAACGCTCAGAGGGTTAAAATATTCACCCCTCTAGTTAATTACCTTTTGAGTTATTGTGACAGACAGACAGACATAAATCATAAAAAATGGTTTTTCGAACCCAGAGATGTCTAAAACTTGGTAGTCCATCAAACTCTCGAAGTCAAATTTTTAACTATAACATTACTTTCTCTTTCAATAAGAGAAACTAAAAATTGCAATACACAAGATTTAAGGCAGAAACAGTTTCCTTCGCTATCTGTCATACAGGATTTTTTCAACGCTTGACGACAAAGCGTAGAATATAATAAATATGCTTAAGTTTTAGCAGCAGTTACCTATTAAATTTAAGTCATCAGATGATAATTTTATTTTTTCACATTTAATATTAAAATAGACTGTGGTATAAATTTACTTTTTTAAAGATTGTGCCAATATGGTTTCAATTATGGATAATTTTTTTAGTTAATTGACATATAAATATATGGTCTTAAACCTGGAATTTCTTCCTTCATACAATCTTAAATATGGTCTATTAAGTAAACAAATTATATTGGTTATCATGTAAATAAGTTAAACTATTTATGAAGTTAATTTCATATAAAATGTTATTCATATCCATTTAAAAATTTGTTTTGAACATTTTCTAAAGAAGTGTAACTTATAAAGACTTGACGATTTTAATGAAATGCTAATAATTACACATCAAATTTCATAAAACTCAGTCTTAATTTTTCTATGCAGAATTTTAAGAAAAAAGTTTGGTTTCGGAAGAACAAGTTTTTCTTTGCCTGGTCAGAACAGGAAATAGACAAAAAACAGAATGTTTTATTTCTGACAATAATTCAGTTAATTTTCTAGAAAAACAAAAAAATTACATTTTACGCTTTTTCGCATCTGAGATTTAACTCCCTTCTATATTTTCTTCGTCAACAGAAACTTCTTAAAAGTTTAGTTTAAATTGTAAGATCAAATTTAAGCATTTTTGAATAACTATTTTCTGTACAAGTCTCAAATTCTTCTTACCACAGTGAAAATAGAATACGAAGAAAAAAATTGGCTTACATATGTTTATGTACACCAAGTGAATTTAAATACTAAATAAAACAAAACACAACAATGCTATAAATGATTTCATATAGAATTTTTCAATTTTTCTCCTGATTTACAGTACTTGCAGTTGCAGATTCTTGTGGTTGTATATGAGGTTTAGGAGCTTCATTAAAAATCGTTTCACATTTTTCTTCGGCAACATATCTCTCCATAAGCTCTCATATGCATTTCTGGAAACAAGTAGAAAATTAAACTTTGTCAAAATAAACTTTGAAACATTAACTTCTAAATTTTAAGCTCTTGTGAATTTCCTGGTTACGAGAGAAACTGCTTATTTAAGCATTAATTACTTATAAATGGAATCGATTCAATTTTATCAATTAAACTGAAATTCGTCTTGAATTTTTGCTTGTTGATGGTCATTTTAAATCGCTATAATAATGCTTAATGGCTGAACTTATATAATATACGGAATATTTTTCATTTAAAGAAGCACATCATTTGCAGTATGGTAATTTTATATTTTGGTTTTAAAAAGTTCAAAGGCAATACTGAGGTTACAAGTATTTGCCAAACTATTCAACAAAGGGAAAATTCGAAAATTATGCTATTTTTTATATTAGCGTCACGTTTCGAAGCAACACAGTCTTGATGTGTGCACCCTTCCAAGATTGTCGGTGGATTTCATATGCACCCAGTATATACTGCTTCATTTTAATACGAATAAAAATTTCAGACATGCACAGAACTTGAAATTAACGATGCAATAACATTGAAAATTTGATAACATTTTTTATACAGGATTTTTATTTTCTATTTTTCTTAAAAAATGCTAAGTCAAAAGAGAAGATGCGACACCGCTTCTTATTATTCTATGCCATTTATAATGTTTTAAACCATTTTATTATTTCCGTCAAAAAGTAGCAAAATAAAGGAAAAGGTGGCCATAAATGGTTTTTAGAAACTTATTAGTAAAGACGTAAAATTTAATCATATTCGTAGTCTAACATATTGCGCTACATTTTGTGTACATTTCGACATCTTAATGACATGTAAACCGCCATGGCACTTAGGTAAACTTTTGAATTCTTTTCAAAGTTAGAAGTGTTTCTCACGATCGTATCAAAGTTTTCTTGATTATATTTTTTTCGATTTCTTCTAGTAGTTAGTTTTTGATAAGGAATCTAGTCAATAAGGAACTTTTTAGCCCCTATAAATAGGAAATAAATAGTTTTATTTTTTTAAAAACTCATCTTTTAAATGTCAAACAATTTTTTATGTGCTCTAATTGAATCGTTGAAGGAAAAAGTCGGGGATTCCAAAAATTTATGGCATTATAGATAATTTTTGATAATTATATAACAGTAGCTCTCTATTTAAAACAAATTTTCGTGATACTTTCTGTTACTTTCCATTTTTTTTATGTTTTATTGCATAAAATAACTGTACAAATTTTTCTATGTGTGTTCTTTTAAGGAACACTTCGGTTGCCTTACGATCAATTATTCGACGAGAACTGATACTTTTATAAAAATAATTCTTCTACGAAAAATAGCGTTCAAAGCAAACATCTTCTGTTTAAACTTAACACGGTTTTATAAACTGATAGCGAACTACATGATTCACAAAAAAATATCGAAACTAATTTCTGATTCACATTCAAACTGTAAAAATTGCTTTGTAATGAAATCTTTTGAAAATGCATCCTTAAAGCATGCCATTAAGAACTTCCGAAAACAGCAGTAAATGAATTATAGGAAAGAAACCTGAAGAACGGAAAGGGAGCAGACGAAGAGAAACAGATGCAGAAAGAGTCTAATGCATGCTGCGCAAATGAAATGGAGAACAAAAGGACGCACTGAAATGTAAAAAATCTGGCTATTCGAGGGCCGAAAACAAATACAGTATCGGAAAACTACGCCTTAAAACTACTGACACATTGCAATTTTTTTAAATTAATCCAATATAATAAAAGGGGTTCTTGAAGAAGGTTTCACTTTGCTCTCAAATTTTGAAATCATAAAACATAAGACAGGCGCACTTCGGGTCCGCGCAGTAGATTTTCGTGAAAACGTCGGGATAAAATCATAAAACAAGATTTTCGTATTAATATGTAATTTAATTATCAATCTCTTTAATACAATATTTACACAGAGTAGTATAATGGTTGTACAATAGATAAATCACAAGCTCCCACAGACCCTTGCTGCATGCGATAAACTTGTAATTTATCTATTCTGTAACCACTAGAAAATCACCGGTCATGGTATGACGGGTGCAAATTTCCTCTTCATTCGAGAGATTTCCCGTCAGATTTGAAGTGTTGAAATAAATATATATGCGAGAGAAATGTTTAACATTGATTGAAAAGAAATAAAATAAACATACGTTTTATAACAGGGAAGTAGATTTAGGTAGATTCCTTACAGGAAGTCTACCTATTGCAATGGTTCTCATGAGACGACTTCCGGAATATATATATATATATAACATCAAGCTTTAACGAAAGTGAGGTGAAGTCCATTTTAAGGGAAGAGACAATATTTGGCTTATTCTTCTTTTATTCAGTCATTGAGGATATTAGGTTATTTTTTTAATGGGTAAAGGATTCAGTTTTTAAGTAGCCCCATGACCAGAAAAGAAGAGGTAACTCGCGCTGTTGTTGTCAGGTTATATGTTGGACTCAAAAAGGGCAGATAGGCATACGCAGAAAGTTTAAGTACCCAGAGAAGGGAATTTCCACGGGAAAAAAGACTCGTGACTCGAAAAGAAAGTTGTAGTGCGCTTATTAAGATGGAAGTAGAAGTAATTAAAATGAAGTGCCGTTAAAAATGATTGAAGAAAGTTAGAAAATTAAAATATCACAATTTCCCCCCTCCGCAAGCGTCGTACGGCAGCAGGGCCCTTGCTATCGCAAAACCTTAGAAGTTAGACAAGTTATAAGTACTATTAAATTTTTATAAATTGCTTTAATTGCTGGTCATGTGCTTGAATTTAATAATATTAAGGGGACTTGGCACCCCAAAATTTTTTTTCTACAGTTTTGATCAAACTTATTCAATTTTGTAGTAGATAGATGTAAACTGTGCAGAAACTGAAATTTCTAAAATATTTTTCACTTTGAAAAATTACAAATTTAAAAATTTTAAATTTTTAAAAAAAATTAACCCTTTTTTTTTAAATGCTTCTTCTCATACAATTTTTAATATTTTTTCTCCAAATTTTTTTCAAAAGGACCTGTCAATGTACTTACCAGAAACAGGGATCAGATTTTTGATATCTACATTAGTTTCAGAGAAAAAAAAATTGTTCAAAATTTTGTGAAAATTTTTGGAAAATATGAGAATTTTTCACTTTGTAAATTTTTTAAAAAGTTTCTAATCAAAATTTTACAAATCCATCCCTAATTCTATTAAACATGCATTTGTGAGTGAACAGAAAAAATTTCAAGTAATTAGAATAAAAAGAGATCGACTTTTTTCATTTTGTAGCAGACACAATTTTGGAAAAAGCAAACTGAGAAAAGCAGCTTTAAAGTTTTAAAAACAACAAAATTGAAATAAAAACAACTTATATCAAGCTAGTTTTCTTTCAGAGCAATAACCTGACATTTGCGAGTCCTAACTTATCAATTTTATTCATATTTATTATTACTATAATTAATAATTAGCATCTTCATTTATAGGGATAATTAGAAATTTTTTTTAAAAAATGCGAAAAATTTCACTTTTTTCAAATTTTTTAGTCAAAATATTTAATAAATGATCTGCAGTACTATTTATCAAATATCCATTATAACAGAGAAAAAATTTAAAACCATTTTATTGAAATTTTATTGGCAGTGAGAAATTCAAAAAAAATGAGAAGTGAAAGCAGTGTTGATGATGATGATGACGATATGCTTCATGAATAATAAAGAAGCGAAAGCAGTAAAACAGTAAACAAACAAAGATTAAACGGCTACTGTCTGAAACAACTATCTTGCTTTGCTTTTATTGAAAAAATTAGGTGTTTTTGCAACTTACATATGAAATATGCAGGATTTAAACATTGAAAGTGGGCGTGGCACGTGATGAAATGTTAGACAAAATAACTTCATATCTCACAAAATATTTGTCTGATTGTTTTGAAACTTTCAGATTATTAAGTCAAAGGTTCAAGGATCATTTTCCACTCAAAATTTGAAAATCGATATTTTCATTGATTTTCCGGAATTCTTAGGGTGCCAAGTCCCCTTGGACTCAAAAAGGGCAGATAGGCATACGCAGAAAGTTTAAGTACCCAGAGAAGGGAATTTCCACGGGTAAAAAGACTCGTGACTCGAAAAGAAAGTTGTAGTACGCTTATTAAGATGGAAGTAGAAGTAATTAAAATGAAGTGCCGTTAAAAATGATTGAAGAAAGTTAGAAAATTAAAATATCACAATTTCCCCCCTCCGCAAGCGTCGTACGGCAGCAGGGCCCTTGCTATCGCAAAACCTTAGAAGTTAGACAAGTTATAAGTACTATTAAATTTTTATAAATTGCTTTAATTGCTGGTCATGTGCTTGAATTTAATAATATTAACAATAAATGTGCAATAAGATATCCACATTTTTCAAATGCACTTCAGTGAGTACAAGCAAAAATATATATGCAAGGGTATTTAAAAAAACATAGAAAATACTCATTTAATTATAAAAATTATTTTAATAATATGTGCACAAAAATTTTCTATTATATATCATGTTCCCTGGAGTAATCCAATAAAGTTAACACTAGCTAGTTGATTGTAAGCAAGTTCCATTCACGTGATGAAAAGTTCTTCAGATAAAAGTTCTTTCAATAGTAAATTGAACTATTAATTTGTTTATATGAAAAATTATTTAAATATAAATATCCAAGTGTAATTACATCTAAATTGGTATGAAAAAACATTTTTATAAACAAAGATACAAATATGTTTCAAACAGAAAAATATGAATATACTAATGCTTGATGTCAGTGACATTTTGTTAAGTTTAACATCAGTGACAACGGTATTTTTAATCTTGATGATGTTGCCTAAGCAACTGGGAGTAGCACCAAATTTGGGCGAAAAAGGAACTAGGTCTTTGTGATCCGTTTCATGCATTCTCCCAGAGAGAGAGAGTCAATGCACGAAACAGAACACAATATTGTTAAACAGTAAGACTTGCTTCATTTATCACCATTGTTTTGTTCTTTGTGCAACAACACCAAAGAAGAAAAATATGTAAGATTCAGCCCTCCCTGAGGAAATGATTTTTGAACGGACTGACTGTTACCAAAAGGGACAGAATTATAAAAGCAAGGCAAACTTTTTTTTCCATAGTCAATGGATTATTCATGACTTAATTTAAGTTTATCTGGTGAATGAAAACATCTTAATTTAGAAATATGCAAAATTTGTGTAGGTTGTTTTGTTAAAGGATTTGGTTTATTAATTAAGTTACTTCAGAACATTGTTTAATAATTTCATATGAGCCAGAAAAAGAAGGACTTAATTTTCTAGTATTGGGATAATGGAATTCTTCATACAACAAGATCATCTGGATTAAATTTCTTGTCAACAGAATGTGCATCATATCTTACTTTTTTTGTTATGATAGTCTATTGTTCTTTGTAAAGCCAAATTACTAGCTTCGTTAACAGGTTCATAATCACTATTTTGACCAATAGGAGAGTCATAAGGTAATGTACCAAGTAGCAAGTATGTAGGTGGATATTTGGTTATTGAATGGGGAGTTAAGTTATATTCATTAGGAACATTTTCTAATAATTTGGTCCAAGGAACTTTAGTGGAAGAGGCATTAACTTTACATTTAAGCATAGCTACTAGTGATTTATTAACGCGTTAAACTTTGCCATTTGTTTGTGGGTAATGGGCCGTTGTTTAAAGGTGCTTTACATTATAATTTCTTAAGAATTTTTTAAATCTAGAAGAAGTAAATGCACCATTTCTGTCAGTTAATAATTTTACAGGGACTTGAATTTGGAAAATTTGTTTTAGAATATTAATGTAAGTTTCAGAATTTTCATTTTTTGAAGGAAAAGCCCAAACATGCCTTGTTGCATGGTCAATCACAGTATGAAAATTTTTTTTGTGGAATTGTAATAATTGAAACCTCCAACAGTGTCGACAGAAATACATTCGAAAGGTGTACTATTAGGAGGTACTTGTTGGATCAGGCCAATTCTTTTCTGTTTTCGTTTTTTGTTAAGTTGACAGACAGAGCAATGTTTAACAAATTTAACAAATTCAGTTATATCAGAGGTGATATTAGGCCAATAATACTGAGGAGTAATTAAATTTATCATTTTTTGGACATCAGGATGACCAAATTGTTCATGAGCTTGATTTAACAATTTAAGTCTTAATGAAAATGGGACAACTATTTTGTACAAATTTTTCTTTTTTAATTACTATTACATCTTTAACTTCATGGTACTTAGGTCCACAGAGATTATAAATTTTTGTTGACTTTTTATTTCATTTATGTCAAACAAATGTACTGAATGTTGAAGTTGGTGAGAAACTGGATGCCTAGATCTATCTAGAACTATCTGCTTCAATGTCAGTGGAACATTTTTGATATTTAATTTTACAGTCGAACATACTTAACTTTAATGATCAGCGGAATAACTTACCCCTTAAATTATTTTTAACAATTTTGAGCCAAACAAGAGCCGCATGATCAGTATGAATGATAAATTTTTGGCCGTGGAGGTAACAGTAAAATTTATATAAAGCATCAACTATTGCAAGACATTCTAACTCAGTTATAGCATAATTTTTTTCATAGTCTCTTAAAGTTCTAGAATGATAAGCTGTTGGATGTAAGACATTAGAGGCATCAGGTTGTTTCAAAACAGCTCCAACACCTTTTTGTGATGCATCGACCAAAACATGAAAATTTACATTAGGGTTATATAAATTTAAAACTGGTTTAGTTGTTAGAGTTTCTTTCAGTTTGTCAAATGAACCCTGACATTCATTTATCCAGTAAACTTTTACTTCTTTTTTCAAAAGTTGATTTAAAGGATATCTAAGTTTAGTATATTGTGGAATAAATTTATTGTAAACATTTACAGAACCTAAGAACCTTTGAAGTTCTTTAACATTAGTGGGTGGTTGCAACTTTTTGATAGTTTCAATATTAACATTATTAGGGGAAACTTTACCTTGTTCAATTTCAAAACCCAAAAAGCTAATTTTAGTTTGGGCAAAAACACATTTGGATAGTTTAAATTTAATGTTTTCTTTTTCGCATATTTCAAAGATTGTTTTAAGATGTTTCCAGTGTTCTAGTTAAGATGAAGGGTACACAATGATATCATCGAAATAATTGCAAGCAAGATCAATTTTATATTTAGTTAATATTCTTCGAATTAATCTATTTAAAATTGCTGGAGCTACTTAAATGCCAAATGGTAATCTGCACTACTCATAAAAACCAAAATTCGTGCAGAACGCTAGTTTTTCAGTATCTTTCGGATGAATGGGCACATGCCAATACTTAAAAGCCAAATCCAAAGAGGAAAAAATGTTTTGCTTCTAATAATTTATCTAGTAGACTATCCATGAGGGATAAGGGTTCAGAGTCTAATTTGCATAGAGCATTTAATTTTCTGAAATCTATGCATAATCGAGTCTTTTTACCCTCATCGCGTTTAAAAGCTAAAGTTACAGGAGATGAATAGGGACTATTGTTTTTTTTTAATTAAACAAGCTTACAACAATTTCTCAACCTGACTCTTTATTTCTTGTTCATCAACAGGAGAAGTACGATAAGATCTCGGACTAACTGGCAAGTCAGAATTGAGCACAATTCTCTGTGGTCCAACTCTGAGTGCACCAACATCATACTTGTCCTTTGAGAAAACTGAATCAAAATTTTTAATTATATCTTTTACTTCTTTTCTTAACTCGCATTTATTCTCTGTGACAGACTGAGGAAGGTTAACCTGTTCTTTAGTGGTCTTAGAATAATGGGAGTTGATTTGTTTACATTCAGAAATATGTAAAGAAAATCTTTGTTTCAATCATTTTGTATTTTATTCAGATTTTTTTTCCATTTTGAGACTTTTTTTGTTGACTGCAGTCTATATTTATGTCATATTTTGCCAATTCTGGCATTCCTAGGATTATATACGGTAAAGTATGATCTAGAACATACATGGTCACAGTTTTGTTTATGGTACCAATTTTTAATGAAAATATACATGTTTCAGTAAGGCTAATTATACCCCGGGTTTGCTGTACAATTATACCTTGAGCATTTGTCATTTTTAAATGGTTTCTTGTCACTAAATCACGTGAGATTAAAGAGATAGTCGAACCAGTGTCTAAAACACATGGCAACGGGTTTCTTTTGAAGTATCCGGATACTGTAGGTAATTGTCATTGTTGATTTTCCTCCTTTGGAGGGTCAAAGTTAGGTGGAGCAGGATTGGGAGATGGTAATTGACCTGCGGAAAATCCGAAAGGGCAAGTTTGTACCCAATGATAAGCATTGGCAATGCCTTGATTTGTGCAAAGCCAGCATGGTGAATGTGGCAATTTGTTTTGAAAATGCGTGTTAGCATTACTAAAGGGTCTGCAAGTTTGCCTGAGGGGAGGAGTTTGGTAATAGTTATTTTGTCTGAGATTTTGCCTGGGAGGAGAATTTGGCTGAAAGTTATTTGCCTAAAATTTTGTCTGAGTGCAAAGTTATGAGGCCTAAAATTTCTTAGCTGCCATTGGTTACCTTTAACAGAGTTTGTTTTCAAATTCTGGGTTGCAGAATGGCTAGGATTAATTTGATTTACATTTTATTTTTGAATTTTGATCAATTTTGTGGCTGTTATGAGCCATATGTAGGAATGTTAAGGGGATTTATAGCAAGAAGTTGTCATAGATTAACTGGGAAGCCAGTTGAAAGCCCTTCAATAATCATATCTGTGGATGAATTTAATTGTCTACCTATTTTTAGATTTTCCTGAAAGTACCGAGTTATGTTTTCACCTTCTTTGAATCATTTCAAAGTGAAATAACTTAAATTGACTAGGTTAGGAGAGATTTATCTTTCAGTTAAGAAGGAAGTGAATTCTTCCCAAGTTTTAATTGCATCGTATGAATTAATATATTCAGTTAAGGAACTATTTTTTAAGTATGTTATTATAATGCTTAACTTCCATTTACTATCTAAATTATACTCTTGACATTTATCATTAAAGTATTTAAGACAAGCATTTACATTCATAGAATTGTTGGGATCAAAAGGAATGATAGAATTAGTAGCCTGCATTGCAGTACAGAATTCATCTGGTTTATTATTAGCTTTTTCATTCATTTTAATTATTTTACAAGATCTTAAATTCATGCTGGAAAAATTTAATACAAGTTAGGAAAAACAATTTAAAATTTAAATAATTACATTTGAAACTATTTACTTTAATAATGCAATTGAATACTTAGAATAATAATACTAATTTTCAATATAAATTCATGAAAATGCAAATACCAAAATTCAGTTACAATTATATACATATAAAGAATAAGCAACACAATCAAAACATAATGATATTAAATAAATTCAAATTAATATTTCAATAGAATATAATTCAAAATTTACCAAAAATATATTGATCGGTATAATATTTAATATCACAACCAAAACAAAACTAACAATTCAAATACTTTTTAAGAATTATTATGTCAAAGCAATTTCACTTTTCAAATATAAATATAGGAACACAAGAATAAATTTAGGAAAAAATCATGATCTCTTTTATTTATTTCCCCCCCACCAGCTGGTAAAATTTTTCGCAGTGCTCGTAGATCACACTTTAGAATATGCAATCACTGTCGTGGAAAACACATGTTGGATTCTTCTTCCACATTTGAAATACTGCAGAACACATAGTGGCGTACCTACATAAAATGGCGTCCAGGGCAATTACTGAAACTGCACCCCCCCCCTTTTTTTTCTTCTTTTGAAATGTGATCCTCATTTTCTTTTCGAAAACTTTATGCCGGGGAGTGCAAAGATTAAAAGTGCAAATAAACTTAAAAAATAACATAGAAAACATTTTTGATTTGATAGGATTTTCACATTACAGATTTTTTTAACAAAATTTGTTGAATTTTCACAGAGGATTTGTTGCAATTTAACCTAAATCCTTTAAATATAGCTTAAATAAGAAATCTGAAGATTGTAAGAAACTTTAGGTATATTAGAAATTTCTAAATAAATGGTGCATTTCATTTATCTCGTATTTGAAAGATAATATAAAATGTGCACAAATCTTTTAATCCATTGAAAAAAAACCCAAACTCATCTTAGTGACTAATATATTTAATAATATTCACAATATAATTCATTACATACTTTCATATATATCTTTAAATTTATTAATGAAAATTTACAACTAATAAATTTAATGTTTTATCTATCATCTCATGACAAAGCTAAAATTCATTACATGTAATTAGTGGATACGCTATTGCAGGAAAAATATGCAGATTCAAACATGAATTAAAATTATTACGTTATTAATTTATTTATGACGCGAAAAATTGTACTTCGTTATTATTTAAGTAGACAAGTAATAGAATTATAAAAGTGTAATTTTATAAATTTATATTCATTCATTTTATGCAATGTAAAACTGAAATTAACAAAACTGTCATGGAATTTTGTATTTTATAATTACATCAGATTAGAAAATTAAAAATTTTTAACTTGATAATAGTATAATAATTTAAATTTTTTCGGATTTAATGTATGTTGCAAAACAAACATAGGAAGGGGGGGGGGGGAGATGCTGTTGGGAGAAGTTATAAGTCTGCTTGCTGGAACGAAACTGGTGAGATCAAACTTCTAAATGCCGAAAGTTTCATGGGCAAAGACATTATTCCAGATTTTATCGAGTCTAAATATTGAACTAGACGTCTTAATTATAACTAAAACATTAAAATTGAAGTAATCAGTTTAAAATTTAAATTTAGAATAAAATTCTCTGAAATAAATGAAAATATATACATTATCGACATAATATCCAAAAGAACTTCAGGCTTGGGCATGACCATATAATTTCATAGAATTAATTATTATCATGTTGAGGATAATAATATTCAAATTATCTTTTTGCAAAATACAAAAGAAAAGTATATGGAAGAGGCATAATTAATTTATTTCAAAATCATTTTTTGAGGAAAAAATCTGCTGTAAACGTAGCAGAACAATTCAGATACTTCATAATTTAAATCTTCTTACATGCTTATTTAATTCTTTAGCATTTTAAATGTAAATTCTTTCAGAAAATCTTAGCTATTTTAACGAAAATTAATTAATTTTTTCAATGTCAATTTAAGATCTGTCTGCAAGACCTGTTTAATTTTTACCAGCGATTGCAAAACTTTATACGTTCTTTTCTCTCTCTCTGTCTCTCTCTCTCTCAGTATTTTTTTTTCTTTTGGCAGAACAATTGCATTTAGGTTTTGCAAAATAAATATCTAAAATAAATACTATTGCATTTAAATCATACAAGTTATGCAAATATTCAGTACTAAAAACAATGCAAAGAACGTCTTTTTAAATTTTCTGGAGAGCACTTACACTACGCAAAAAATGGAGGTATAATTTCCGCTCTTCATTCTTTGCTGATTAAAAATGGGAAGGACACTTCTGCTAACCGTTTATGACTAATTTCCGAAGAAGCTGACAATCATTCAGTATGAAGCATGCATACCGTGAGGAACCATAGGAACCATCGGGACAGAAGAAAGAAACAGGAACCCTGCTGAGATAATTATCCCTAACCGTCTTCCCTTTTTTCTCATCCCATCGAGAAACTAATTTTTGTACCGGTAGGGCGGGAGCTCTAAACGATTTTTAATTTCGCGATGAGGATTTCGGTCAGAAAATCTCTGAAGTATAATATTTCTTGTTATTTTGTCGCAGCTTGAGGTTACCGGGTTGTAAAAATGACTCCATCATTAGGACTTCTCACACATTGTTGAAACTATTTCAATTTTTAAGAATCTTGGGAATAAGAGCTTCAAAAAATCCTACTTTTATATTAAATACTATCAATTATTTCTTTAATTTTGCGCATCCTTTCAATTGTGCCCAGAGTGCTTTCCCAACCTGCCCCACCCTTGTTACGCCACTGAGAACACATTATTACAAATGAACTCGATGATTGAAGAAGGCATTATGGAAATTTTTCTAATTAAAGTTGGAATTGCAGATCGATGAACACTAAAAACACTGTAGTGACGAGTGAAAAGTGGAAGAGCATTTCTTGCGGGTATTCCTTTGGGCAATATTTGGCTTAATCTTCTTTTATTCAGTCATTGAGGATATTAGATTATTTCCTCATAGGTAAAGGATTTCTGTTTCTACGGAGCTCCATGACCAGAACAGAAGAGGTAACGAGCAAAGCGGCGCGATTTTGTACTGAAACTTTTTTGATAGCTACAATTGCTTAGAAGTTATGAGCTAAAATGCCATTTTCAATCCCCTCCCCCAAATTATCATTTCCTCATAGCTATGTTACGACTGAATATAGAAAATATATTTCAATTAGGCGAATTATCACCTTATCATAACGATCAACTTTTATACTTAAAGGTTTTTTTAAATCTAGAATTACTTAGAAAATATGATCTGAAAAGCGATATTCAATCCCTCCCCAATTTATAATTTCCCCATTACTCCGTGACGATTGACCTCAGGAAGAAAATTTAAATTAGGCGAATTATCACCTAATCATAGCGAACAACTTTTATACTGAAAGTTTTTTGACAGCTAGAATTGCTTAGAAGTTATGAGATGAAAAGTGATCCCCCCCTCGGAGTCCAACTTAGAGTGCGTTTTAACCTATGCATGTGACACCTTGTTGAAAAGCTCCCATTAGCCGCATTTACTTCCTCTTTTGATACGGTAAACAAGCTGATATACCCGGCTTTGTTCCGGATTAAAATGCTTTCATGTTTAATATTTTTAATGTAAAAACTACTATTGTATAAAAATTATAATACACAAATACCTTTCATGATCTGAAACGTTTATAAAAGGAGAATATCAATTGAACAAACAATTTTTAAAAACAGCTGATAGCTAATTTTCTCCATAAATTATAATTTATTACATAGGTACTTCAAATTTGTTTAAAAATTACTAAAGTAAAAGAAAAGTTTTAATGAATATTTTGAAACAATTAAATTAACTAGTTAATTATCCATTGATTGAAAGCATGAAAATAAATCAAATCAATAGTTGGTCTTGATATAAATTGTTAATAGTCTACTTTTAAAATTTTCTTTCAGAATTTGTCGAGAATTCTGTTAATGTATCCAATAAAGAATATTGTTACGAATTCTGTATGAAATTAATTTCGAAAAAAAAATTAAAATGAGAGAAAAAAATTTTATGGAAATGAAATGTTTGTCACTGAAAAGCTAATTTTTAAAAATTTAATATGTTGTACAAATAGTTTCGTGATATAATATTTTCCATAGATATCGCGAAAACGCCTTTCTTAATTTTTAATTAACTGAAACTTTAACTAACTCCTGGACTTCGAAAAGTTGAGAGTGACTTGTCTTAAATAAAAAGTGAACAAAGTTTGGCTGAAATCAGTCCAGTTGTTTAGGAGGAGATGTGGAACATAAGTACATAGCCACAATGACTTTTATGTTTATTAAGATAAATCCAAACCATTTCTGATAAATACTATGAGCCATAAAGAAGGTTTTACAGAACATTTCGTCTCAATTAGTTAAACATTTAATTTTAATTAATTAAATAATTAATTTTAATTAATCAAACAGTTCATTTTAATAGTTAAGTTGACAGATTACTTTAATTTGATATTTAATTAAACATGGCGGCACCAAATTTTTTTAAATAAATTTAATATGAAATAGACAGAAAAAGAGAGATAATTGAATGAGTCTCCTTTTTCCGTATTGAAATTGAAAAATATCGCATTAACTTTAAAATGTTGGGGGTTCTGTCTGAGTATTTGCTTTTAACTGTCGATGTAGATTTAAATTCACTGTTCAAAATGGCCGCATTCATATCCTAAGCTTTAAACACATGTATTTAATTTGCCATTCTCAATATTGAATAATTTTTATCCTCTTATGTCTTAAGAATTTAGTGGCTATTATCTCTGTAACCAGGGAATTCTCTAATTGAGCCCATTCTAGTAGTGTTTAATATCACGTGATTTTAGCATATGACAAAGTAACGTTTGCACAATTATATAGTAACCTATCTAAAATAAATTAATTTTTAAATCTAGAGTCTTAATTCATTCGCGTGAATTGTAAATTTTTTGTTACTGTTTCAGATTGGCTGACTTAATGTTATCTAGGGGATATTTCACTGCTGGCATATTTATTTCTTTATGGCTCCTACCTGTTGAATGATTATATGTTGGGATATAAAATAAATTGGAGCAATGTTCTGACCAATAAATCTAGCATAACCTTTTGAGTAGAATGATAAAACCTTGATGTGGTTAAAAATTAAATGTCATGAAAACAGAATCACAACGTAAATATTGCAATATGTGTAAACAATAAAATCATTGACTACGTTCTGTATTGATCAATATGTAATATTTCATTACTTTTGTATCATTAACGTAAAAGGATCTACTTCCGCCATCCAGCTTGCTGAAAGGGATGTTTTTTATTTACATATTATTTATATATTTCTTTATTCAAGAAACTTCTTGGCAAACAACATTCAAACGTAAAGTTAAAATTTCAAATTTCAAAAATAAAAGTTAAAATTTCAAAGGAATTCTTTTTCAAAATTCTAATCGAAACAAAGCACTTCTCTGCTTGTCAAACGTTGCCAAAAACCGATTGCAATAAATAATCAGATGCCTCGTGGCGTCCAAACTATATCACGCGCATGATATACCACTGACGTAATTTACAACTTTCTATTGAAAAACGGAAATTAATTTGAAATATATGATTAATATAATTTAAAATTTCTCGGGAACTATTGATCATAGCGGGATAAATTTGATATCAATTGATAAAAAAATTTTACATCACTATTTTAGAGCTATTAAATTTGAAATTAGACCGACAATTACTCTTTTAAATTTAAAACTACTGAAATTTAGGTTCTATAAAAATGAAATAATGCTGTTTAACGTCTCGCAGTTCTATGGCGCGAGTTTTATTGTTGATGACGTCAGAGCGTTACCGAGAGACAGATCTGAGCTATTATATTAGTAATTATACTACTCGGAGTAAATATTGTATTAAAGAGATTGATAATTTAATTAAATATTAATGCGAAATACTTGTTTTATGATTTTATCCCGACGTTTTCACGAAAACTCTACGGCGGGGACTTGAACTGGGCCTTTATGTTTTATTCAGAGTGGAGTTTCATGGCGCCATCTGTTGACAGTATATAGAACTACATTTTGCGTATGCACAGCAAAACATTATTTACTACAAATACTCATATTTCCCGTAATATTCAAATAATTCAATTCAAATTTTAATACAATGTGTCATTTACGTATTGTCAAGTATTCTGTAAGTTTCGTACAATTCGAAAGAAACTATGCATGTTATAATTAAAAAACATGCAGAGTTTGAAATTTTCAATTTAATACCTATTTTTACTCATATTCTAATAAATATTTTTATTGTCTCAATTTGGGTCCTTGTAATACTCCTCAAGCTCTTTAAAATGACATCACCAGAATGAATCTCCTAGCTAAACGCGTTTCCACACTACACTTATTTATAAACTTACATAAAGCTAATTCATAGCAATCACGCTTATGCGCATACATTACAGACAAAACAAATACTATTTTGCGACAAATGTATTTTTTATGCATTTATGCTATCACAGTTGTATTTTGTATTATTGTTGCAATGAATTAAAATGTTTATTTTATTTATGAAATTGTTTAGCTTCAATTTATTTATGTCCTCCTTTTGTTGCAGTTGATGTTCGAGCTAAAGTTGGTCACCTTACTAAAATGAATAACCCAAAGGCAAACAAATACTATGCGACAAACTCTTACAGGTATGATCTATCCGTTTTGGGGTCAACCATTCTTTTCGCATTATTTTCTCGTAGTTATTAGACGTATATATGACGTAGTAATAAATATGACGTAGTAATAGTAAATATGACGGTATTTTGTCACACAAGACCGACTATCACTGTTAGGAGCGTTAGACGTTTCCACGTCAATTAAAGCTGAAAAGATGAGTTGTGCAGAAAATATTTCTTAACTTAAGCTTCAGAACAGGTGGCTTTACCAGACTTGCATAACTAAACTGTAAATCGACAGATTAAATCGCTAGAAGACGATTTTTTTTATCTTTTGAGGGCGATATTAATAATATATTTTAAATAATAAATGGGATTTTGAAAATTCGACGAATCAATTTGAATATAAACAACTCTTCGAAGATCTAACAGCTACAGATGTCATCGTTTTTGTCACATCTCTTGCTCCAGTAAGTTAATTTTTTGAGGAATCGAGATGAACAACAAAATACTGTATTGTGGATAATCCACTACCATCTTCTTGATATTATAGACCCGTACGAATCTATTTCGGTCAGGAAACGACAAAAATTCCAAAAGAAGAATCTTTGTATGTGACAAACTTGATAACTGATTTGAATCTGACAGACATGAAAACTGTTGATAAGAATTTTTTAATTAGTCATAAATTCGAACTTACAATGGTAGATTGAAAACAACAAACGCTATTACGAACACTCAAAGAACCAAAGATGTAACTTGTATCTAACCGCAAGAAAACATTTCAATAGTTTAGAGTTGTGTTTAAAGCAGTCATTGAAAATAATCTACAGTTAGGACTGCACACGCACCTTTGCCGGTTTAGTTTCTTCTAGTAGTAGAAAGTCGGGTAAGACGACGAAGAGTGTAAGATGACGAATTGGACTTTTCTCGAAAATTACTATAGATGAATACCGGATACTGCATCATTAGATACCTATAGCAACCAGGAACTCGTGTCACACGAAAAGGTTTCACACCGTTATTAGTGTGATTCGTAGTACGCGGTATTGTGCTTTTGAGTTGTTCATACGGAACTTTTGGTTGCTGCTTGGTAAGACATAGCGTTTACGGAGTAAATATTTTTGATTTATGTATGTGATATTCGTAAAGAGCTATTCAAAACGTGTTCAATGATGTATTATTTTAATTTTCCCTGATGAGATGATATCCTTCAAATAAATAAATAAAAAGGTGAAGTCGGGTAATATGACGAATTGGGATGAGGGTAAGATGACGAACCTCTCCATGCTGATTCATGAGATAGCCGTGCCACCTGACTGCCACTTGTCCTTCATACACTTCACCGGCACTCCAGTGGAAAATGAGCATATCATTAAAAGAGGAAAAAGAAAAGAAAGAAGATAATTTAAAACTGTGACAGTTGAAGAAGTCTGAAGATAATAAGATTAAACACAACAAATCTGCTAAAAATTCTACGAAAAAGAAGAAAGTGGCTATGCGACACTTCGACTTCTAATGAATGACTTCTAATGAATATGAAGACTCAATTCATTCATTTAAATTTCCTTACGTTGACGCTGATAACAATCTGGACCCAGAAGACCTGAATAATGAAGAATGCATCATTTGCAGTGAGCAAGGAAAAACGGAATTGGTATTCCAATGTTTTATGCACAAACTCTGGCCTCACTCCACCTGCCCTGGCTGGGACAAAATCCTATCCCATGCCGATGCAATTTTTGTAATTGATTTCATTTCTAAATCCATCTTGAATCTATAATTTCGATTGACAATATTTCAATTGTTATCTGTTATGTGAAATTTGTTCTGATAAAGATGTGATCTCAACAGTTCTAAATAGATTTTTCATAGTACATGATGTTGATATAAATTTTTTATCTCAGTTCGTTATCTTACATCAGACACCGTTCGTCATCTTACCCGTACAGTCGGAAATGACTTTTTTTCTAAACTGAAATTTCAGTGTTTCAAATTTGAAAATACGTTTTTAAAAAATTCTTTTTAATGTAAAGAGTTGAAGAAGCTTTTGCCGAAACACTAATTCTCCTGCAGCGAATATTGAGGCCAGGAGAAATCCCCAAAGCTTAAGGTCGCCATCTTTCCCGACTTTCCCCTACTTATTATATTTTCCATTTAGGCTTACGTTATGCAAATAGCAAACGCGGGGGACCCGAGTATATAAAAGTGTCGAAATGGTAAAAAAAGAATCAAAGATATATTTTAATTGCAAAGTTGAGCATGGTTGAGAAACCGAGCCATCAATATGGCAATAATAATGATGGGAATGCTGCCTTCGCTCGGATGTCAACTACTGCTATTTAATCCATTTTTACTGATTATAGTGTAAGAACTGTTTAACAACCATTAATTTAGAATTTCTTAATATTTACGTCTAAACGATATACCTTAAAGTTTAAAATACAAATATTTATATGATTTTAATATTTAACAATTTTTACCAACTTTTTCGAATATTTCGCCACGGTGCTTCATCTGTAAAGAAAGACATTAAAAAATGGGGAGCTTCTTATCAAAAGTAAGAATGTCCATTTTATAAAATTATTCAGGAAGCACAAAAAGCAGATAACTTTCTAAAAAATTTTTTCTTTGCTTCTTTTTATAACCAAGAATTCTGTTAAAATGGCACTGTCTATGATACCAAAGGAAATGAATAGAAAGTTAGGGGGAGAGCAGTGAAAGCAAAAACATTACTGGATATGTTTACTTTTGATATAAAACATCGGATATATCTAGTATTAAAAAATGCCAAAAGCTAAGAACAAAAAAATTATTTTCAAAATTCCATTGAAAATGGAAATTTTCAAAAAAATATCACTTAAAATTAAATGTGGTAATCGAAACTACAGTCTCTATATAGACAGTTGCATTTTTCAAAAGCCTCATTGAAAATCTCAACTTCTAAAGAACCTCATATTACATTCAAGAACCATTTCAGTTCCATAAGTGTTGCCTAATTTTCGTCTAAATCGGTTGCAAGCAAATACCTCACGTCTCTCTACTCGGCCTTTCCTATGCGTATCCTGTTCCCCAGAGGAAGAGATGTTTGATCGCCTTCGCGTTTTTGGTTTTTTACTAAACTTCTAAACACCTGACAAAACTCAAATCTGTAGTAAGAGGAGCATCTGTTTCTGGTACCAACTTCATCCTTTCGACTCCGGTACTCTCTATAAATATGTTAGCACTCGAACATGCACCGAGATTTTTTTTGTATATATCCGAAAGATAGCATACACACTTAAGAAAGTGTGATTTTTCTTGATATTAACTTGTCTTGACGTGACAACTTTGCAAAGAATTTCCTACAAAGCAACAAAGCATATAAACGATCACCCTCCTTGCCATGTAAGTTTGCTGTAAAGTTGACATGGCACACTTACACACCACGACCTGGATACAGTTGTATATATCTGGTTTTGATCTTTGTTTCTGTTATGAAAAACATCCGCTTTTTAATAGCATCTCCTAGACCGTCTTTCTTTTTATTAATTCAATAAATCAATGATAATTTGAAAAAAAAATTACTAGGTCATTTTTCCAAAAATTTGCTTTTGAAATTATTTTATTTATTTATCTATTTATTTTTATTTATTTATTTAGAAAATGCAAACTACAGAATAAACCCTAATTACAGAGTGCATGATACTGAAACAAACACTAAAATAGCCGTAAAATACAGATTAATGCAAACAACAGATATACACAGAGATCACTAAAAACACAACACGATTTTAAAAAGCACACAAAATAAAAACACTTCAAGAACATAAAAGCCGCAAACATTCAGTCTTAAAAACGCCATAAGACATATTAATCACGTCAAGATCATCAGAGTACCTGTTAAAAATCTTGTAAATTTTATAAATAGAAAAATTACGTATGTAATTAAACCCGGTAAATACATTAACAAATAAGCAACTCTTCGTCAGACTTCTAGTCGGCACAGAAAAAGCGATACGGCTCAATATGTCACTGCAATCAATGGCATCATTAATTATCTTATGATAAAATAAAAGACAAGAAAGATCACGTCGGAACTTCAAACTGTGAATACCAAAGACGTTACATAAATGAGATGAGGATAAGTCTTGTGGATAATAGTGATTTGTTCGGTAAAATAAGTAACGCAAAAATCTAGTTTGTACCTGTTCAATAATTTTAATTTTATTTTTACAGTATGGGTCCCACACAAGACAACAGTACTCAAGACCCGAGCGGACAATAGTGAAAAACAAAACCTTCAAAGCAAGCACACCAGAGAAATGTCTGGTATTACGTCTGATAAAGCCGAGTTTAGTGCAGGCCTTAGAGACAATGTTATCAATATGTTGGGTAAAATCGAGTCTAGTGTCAAAAGTAACACTAAGGTCAGTAACTGACTTGGATCGGCGTAGAAAAATATCATTTTACTACGCATTATAAGAGTGAAAAACAGGCTGTGATTTCCTAGTAAAACTAAGGATGCCACACTTTTCAACATTAAGGAGTAATTTATTATCGATGCACCACTGATATAAGTTATCAAGGTCATTCTGTAGAAGAGCAGCATCAGCACTGGATCTTATTTGTCTGAAAAATTTCAGATCATGTGCAAACAAGAGACACCGGAAAAACCAAATTCACCACAAAGATAATTTATAAACAAAATAAAAAGCAAAGGACCAAGATTTGAACCATGAGGAACTCCAGATGTGTCTGAAAATGCATCAGAAACAACATTATTAAAATAGACATATAGAGTCCGATTGCTCAAATACGAGAGAAGCCATTGAGCAAGATTTACATGGAAACCGATAATTCTCAATTTCTTCATAAGAATACCAAAGTCGATTGAATCGAACGCCTTTGAGAAATCATTGTAAATAATATCTAGTTGACAATTTTCTTCAAAGGCGGATATAATTTTGTCATTTAAGCACAATAAATTAGTTGAAGTAGAGCGTTTAGTCACGAATCCATCTTTTACTAAATATAGAACTCGTTCTTTAAAGAAAACTATAAATCGCTTTTTTCTTAATGTTGAAATTTAATTTAAAAAATAGCCAATATTTGTTGAAAAATAATAACTTAATTTGTGTCCTATATTTTAAATTTTCTTTTAATTACTTTTGAACCCTAATTTCATAATTTATTCCACTAGCAGAACGTAGTTATTAGAGAAAATCGCTCTCCCTTTGACTTAAAATGATATTCTCAACTCAAAATTTAAAAAAACATTAATGAAATCAAGAAGACAGCTTAAAATAAAGCGTGTAGATGCACGATATATTAGTGTAATCTGTCTCCGGCAATCGTAGTCCAGCTGGCTGAGTGGCTAAAACTAAGAATGTTCAGGAACCGGGTTGTTGCAATGAGTTTGACGCAACAAGCTTGCTGCAGGTTAGACGCCTCGTGATTAAAATGTTTGCAATAACTTGTTTCAATCTTGCACTTTTGCCGTGTTAAACTTGTTGCAAGCTTGTTGCAACTTTGCTGCAAGGCAAAACTCTAGGATTCTAAACGAGACTAAATGTAACTAAAAGTAAAACTAAACAGTGACTCTGCTTGCTCGCAGATGTTGGCGGCTATTCGAATGACGAGAGAAATTTGAGCAGCTGCAAGTTTCATCTGTTTCTCTCTCTGGATGACAAAATAAATACAGATTATCATGATATTCAATTTTTGATGTACATTATTATTTTCATTTTTAATAACATTATTTTATGACATTACTGATTCTGAGAAAACAGGAAGTGTATTAAAAATGTTATGAACATTGTCTACTTCATCTAAAATAAAAGATCACTTAAATACAGTTATGATAGCAAGAATCAATAAAATGTAGTAATAATATTTAGAATCAACCTGTATAAATTCTTAGGAGGACGTGACATTTTATAGGCATGGAATTTTATGTATTTTCTGAAACAAATATAATAAACTGCTCCGTTCTGAACTTTGTTCATTCACCTCTTATATCTGAATAATTCATTTTTTTATATTTTTAAATGAATATGAAACATCCCTTATTTACCTGGTCCTTTCCCGCATTATTTAGACTGCTTTAAAATACTGTAATTCCCCCATTGCATCTGCGTGTCGATGGACATTATGTTTTACACAGCATGCTCACCAGAGAATATCATTTAACTAAACCTGCCGACGCACAGGAAAAAGTATTGTTTAAGAATCTTTTATTAAGTAGGCAGACTGTCACAAAAAAGGATGAGGCTTTCAGGATCAGTCGTGGAGTATGCGGTGCAATGGCACAGACAGGAGCCCCCTATTGATTTCAATGATTGTATTGTGAATTTTAATTTTTTAATAAACTCTTTCTATTTTGATCAGATTAATTACTTTGTTTTCTTTCCAAATATTTTACATGACTCTTATATTGGAAAACTCCTTTGGAGGTTGATTTTGATACTTGACTAGCAGCACCCGCATTCCGTTGCCCGTGACATTATTATTATGATATCTGTTCTCAGAACCTGAAAGCCCGAAAGAGGAAAAATTAATTTTAAGAATGAGTCCCACTACCACCAGACTTGACATGAGCATGTCGCCTCTCTCTTCCTCCTAATGGATCCTGAATATTAACTCAGCTTTTAACAATGAAACAGAAACACGCAATTAAATATTTGTTTAAACAATCATAACTGTTTGAATTTCGTTGCAACAAAGAAAAGCGTTGTTGTTAATTATACCAAAGATATTTAAAAAGTTATTAAAATTAGTGAAAATACTCTATGGTAACTTTTTATTTAAAGCAAACTTCATTAGAACCGAAATTGTTTTTCTTACTTATAGTGTATATATTTTCTTAATACATTTATAAGAAAAATGCACGAAAAATCACCCAAAATACCACAAAATAGTAAATAAAAAAATTCAGAATGAATTTTAAAAATCGGGCTTCGAAGTGCATTGAGTAATCATTAGGACTACCTGTGTGCCTAATTTCATGGCTGTAAATGCAATATTATTCGCCTAAACATCGCACACACACACTCAAACATTACCTTTTATAAGAATAGATAATTAAATTTTACATACTAATCTGCCTTGACCTTCTGCCTGGTTTTCTTCCCCTAACCCCTACTCCCTCTCGATTTCGTCAACTGACTGTGGTTCAAAATTACGAGGTCTGTCCCAAAATAGCCCTATTGTTGCTTCAAAACGGGACTTAAATGTAACTAAACTGAACTAAAGCTCTCGCTCGGCTAGCCTCGTTTACGAAGCCGGCCTTTGGTTGGGTGTGGTATGGGGTATACCCGTTTGGGAAAGTCAATGGAGAATCCAGGATTTTATTCTGGGGGATTGAGGTCATATAAATTTTGTATCATCGTGACCTCATGGCTTATATAAATCAAAACAATTTAACTTTACTTACCTGAAAATAAGAATAACAAAGGACACTACAATACTTTCGATAATTGAATAAAAACACAGTGAAATAATTAGCCAAAAAATGTTTTCGACTGTTTTAACGCTACAAGTACGAGTGTAATGACTACAAAAGCGGAAAAATTTTTCGAGTCTATCTAGCCAGAAAGGAATGTTGCCACTTTTTATTTAAAAAAAAAAGAATTCAGAAGAAAGAGGTGTAGTAATTGGAAAAAAATAACGAAGAATTTTGGCTTAGCTCTGGGAGAGACTGCAGCCCCATATCACTCCCCCGAGTTAGCCACTGGGGGAAGTTATCAATTTTTTTTGTGGCTTTTTTAATTAACCTTGACATATAAGATATAAAGGTTTCATACCATTATCTACTAAATGATTTTGCCCTGTATGCACATTGGGCTACTTTTACACAAGACGAAACGATGCCGCCATATCTCCATCAGAGAATCAAGATTCTTGGATTATATTAAGATCCTCAAATCGTAGTCTGCTTTTTTTATGATTGCTAATGTTGTTCTATTTTTCTGTTGTCAATAAACTGAAGTTATCCCACGTTTCGTATACTATTTACCTTCATTTTCATATCTAACAGCGCTTTCAGAAAGAGATAAAAATTTATAATAATTTTTCTTCTTTATGACCAAGCTCAAGGCAAAGAAAAATCATACTTACCAGTTCAGATTGGGACAAAACGAAAATATCTTTAAATCAATAATTAGGCTTGGCAATGAAAAGTCAGATTTGTGGACGAACGGCCTTATTTTCGTGATATTGGATTTTAACCTATATCATGACCTACTCTTTACTACAAAGCAAAACCGAATATCGTATTATATATGAAATCTGAGATAAGTTTATATTTTTGTTTCAATATATTGTTATTTATCAGAACTACTGGAAAAGCGCAAAATCAAAAGAAGCTTCCTAAAAATTAAATTTATTTAGCACTTTCCACTAACTATGAATCAATTTTCAGAAGCTAATATAATTAATTTCATTAACTATGCTTTTTTAAATAAAAAAGGCCAGTTACCCAAAAACTTATATAGCCGGCGTTGCTCGGGGTACAAATATTTACAATTCTAAGTACTTATAACACTTTAAACTTAATCACACAGTTTTTCACTATAGCGGCTTTCGCTGATTTTATTTTGCCCTCTCCTGTATCTCGGAACACTCGGCCAGCATCGAAACTAACCTCTTCTTTGTGTCTGTACTTTGAGCCACTTCACACGAGTTTGACAACCCTTGGAATTCCATCTTCCCATCGCCATCATTGCTACGCAGACAACAGAAATACTTCATATAATGCTTTTTATGCCCACCCACTTCTCTTCTTTTTGTTGTTTATGTGCCTGAGCGGAAGCACCAATCCTTCTTTTTCTCCCTGGCCCTCTCTCTTTGGTAGGAACGGGACTCGGGTAACCTTTAATCACTTTACATACTGACAGTGGCGTAGTGAGGGTAGGGGAAGGTGCTTTATCTTGGCCAGAGTTGTAGTTCAGCCATTTGTCAATATATCAAAACGAGAGTGTAGAGAAATTTCGTTTTTCCTACCAAAATGTTTAGTTTAGAGTGGCAACACTGTTACCTTGTACTCAGGTTATAAGTTTTCAACTGAAATGAAAATACAATTTTTCGGATTTCGGCGCAAGCTTCTGGAGATATTGAATTTTCCTCCTGTTTCCATGAAGAATATTTCTTAAATTTTTCAGCTGTTCCCCTTTTAGCTCTAGAACAAACACACACATTGAAAGGTTTTTTTATCAATAAAAACATAAATAATTACAGGAGAGTAAATTAAATAACATGAGGGAGGTGTTGTAGCTTGGCCAAGTGCATCGTACTCATCTTGGCCACTTGTAAACAGCATAGAGCAGTATTAACATCAAAAAGTGGGGTTTAGATAAATTTTTGTCATAAATAAGCACACAAAACATTATGCGGGATTGTTAAGGGCCTGCCATATGAAGAACTCGTAGTGAAATTCCTAGCACAGAAAGAAAATGCATTTGTATTGTCAGATTTTAAATATCTTTCTAAAATAAAGGGTCGTAGATATTGTCATGATTTTGCCTTCACCGTTAATTTATCGCTGAGGCTAATACAAATTTACGGTTTAATTTTATAGCTATAACATTTATTAGTATAATTTTTTCCTAGTTCGGATAATTGCTTTTAAAAAAAATTATATAAAGAATTTGTTTTTTGTTACTCTTTTATCTCTTCTGATAACAAAGGAGAATGTGTGTGTCTTTTTCTATGTGTCTTGGCAGTATACAGGGCAGACCGCTGGATCTAGAGCTGCAAAATTTGGCAAAAATTTACTTTGGAGGGTCTGAATGTGCACCGTGGAGCGATTTTTCAAAAATTTAATTATAATTTCATTTAATCAAAAATTGAGCAAAATTTTTTCATTTGTTGGCTATAAATTTCAAAACTATTATAGCACAAAATTAATTCTTACAGATCATCAAAATTTGAAAATTATCCTTTCAATGATGTCAATGCAATTGACGTCCGATATTTTCCCCCCAATTTTTGCAATTTTTAAAAAAATATTTTTTTGCTTAATTTATAACAAAGCTTTTTGTTGTTGCAATCAACTCAAACCGTATTCATTGCCTATACAAATTTAATTGTGCTTCTTTTCCATTGTTGAAACATAAGGAATGGAGATTCTGAATATTATTTCATACTAGCCACATTCGGCGACCAGCTTGTTCGCCGTGAATATAATTTCAAGTTAATCTTGCCTCATTTTATATTTATGGTTCCCTTAACCACGTAAGCAGATCGCAGTAGATATTTAACCCATGTTCTTTTAATGGTCTTGCACCTGTTCTGTTCATTGTGTACAAAAATTTCCCTAATGGAGTCAAATAACTGACTATGTCATGTAACATCTAATTGCAAATTTTCATCGCTATCCTCGCTTTCTTATTCCTCTTGCAAAATATGCATTTTATTTCAACATTAAAATGACGCAACACATTTTAAGGCCAGCGGCATGTTTACTGAATTAATACATGCTGAAAAAAGCCTAAAAACATAGCAGTCATAATCATTCTGCTTACTGGATATATTTCTTCTTATGTCTAATATCTTCATATAATAATAGAGCTTGTTTAGAAGATTCCACAAAAAGTTTGATGAAATAAAATATGAAAGCAAAATGTATTAGGATATTACTTTAGCTTACAACAATGAAAGAGAAACACGCAATTAAATATTTGATTAAGCAATGAAAACGGTTGGAATTGCGTTGCAACAATGAAAAGTATTGTGTAAATTATAAATATATAATAATAATAATATTAATCCCAAAAATATGTTTAAAAGGTCATTAAAATTAGAGAAAAAATACTACAGAAACTTAATTAATATCATTGAAAAGGTAAGTTTCTGCACTTTTAGATGACGTGAAAAGGAATTTTGTGTTGTAACATTTTCGGAAGTTATTAAGAATAATCTCCAAAATTTTGCTTCATTTTTAATTAATTAAACTTATAATTAAAATTTAAAGAAAAACAGCTCCAAGGTGCGCATTCCCACCCTGTAAAGAATGTTCGTTCCAAATTTCGCAGCTCTAGGTCCAGCAATCTGTCCTGTAGAGCGCCAACACAAACAAATACACACACATTCTCCTTTATTATTAGTAAAGATTTTTAGTAATAGCGTAATGAATTTTTACTTCATTTCTTCTTCATCAATTTTTTTAGAAAGTTATAAGGTCCTATAAGATATATTAAATAAATCAGGAAGAAAATTATTGTTTGTTAACGGAACCATGAATACCAAATTATGCATAACCAGTAAGAGAAATAAGCTTTTAAAATGAAAAAACTTATTTCTTGCTCTTTATCCAACTCTTTGCAATCTGAAAAATTTCCAACTGAATTTTGAGAAAGCGTGCAATTATACCAAAGTAATTTACTTTGAAACTAAATAGTAAGAACAGAAGAAGAAGTTTCGTCAGCCAAGGGGGATTAAATTAATAAAATCACTTGTTTGTGATTTTCATTTTGTATATGGAAAGTCATTTACTGAAAATATTGAAGTAGGTGCGTCCATTTTTTTTGCTCCTTGAACGTCTTTAGCATATTGTGGAAATAAGTTATTTAAATATAAATAGATATTAAATAATAACAAATATATCTTCGCCAATCTTTCTCTGTATTATTATAATTTCATAATATATTATAATTTTTGTTATATATAATCATTGCACAGTTTTGTAAATTTGGAATTTTAATTTTATGTGGTTATTAGATAGATTTTAAATGTTCTTGAATTACTGTGTTGTATTCATTGCAAAACAAAATATTTAACATCTCTCCGCACACTGAGGTTACGTTTATTGGAAAATTTGAATTTATACCTATATGATTAATTTCACAGAACTTTATAACTTTTGTTCATAGACCAGATACATTTTCAGAACACTGAAGGAATACGTGATTTAGTTTCGGAAAAATACTAGGATTATATTGGATAATGACATCATATCATTTCGCAATCGAACGTTTCCTCTAGTCAGGTTTCCTATCCCCCGCGTTATGGTTCCTCTTACTCTAAAAGAACCTAGTTCATCAATAGAATATACAAACTAAATAAGGACTACCAAGACACAACGATTACCAACGTCATCAATGTATGTACTGAAATTTTATTATTTAAATAGTAAGGAAATACAACGTGTTGCCATTCGAAGACCAAACAGCCTCAAATCCATTTACAAATATTAGGTTCAAATTGACAGACGCCCTGATGGCACAATGGCAAATGATACGAATCCTTACACCTTTATTTCCTTATGGCATAATAATATATATGAGAGATTTAGATGGCTATCATTTATTTTTCCTGTTTCCAAGTTCCTCATGAATGAATGACATTGGCTGGAGCTATCTAAGTCAATATCGTTATATGATATTCTAAAATTTATCAGACGCCATTGAATTTCAATTGTGATACTCCTTTAGAAACTAGGATTCGTAATTACCTTCTGATATCACATACTTTAATAATTCACCTAAGAATTGACTGTATTCGGAATTCCACACTGAAATAGTGAATTAAACCGATACATTTCTTTCAGGGCTTAAGTTAAATCCTAGACTCATATTTCAAAACTCAGTCTGTGTATTATCAAATAATTCGGATAGGAGTGTATTGAGAGCACGTCAAACTTATTGTTTAATCTCACAAACTAATTATTTGAGAGGGTACTAAATTAAATGCAGTACAACCCCGGTTAACCGAACTAAAGGGGGACCATTTCGGATAACGATTTTTTCAGTTCAGCCATGAACATCTATTACTATTTTGTATCTAATTACACTACGCAATTCTGAAATGTTTTGAATGCAAAACGAATTCAAAACTCTTTTTGTAGGCTACACTTATATTCTTTATTAAAGTTAAAATTACATTTTTAGGACTACAGTAGGTACATCAATATATACTTAGTAATAGTTTATAGCATATGAATTACTCTTTCAAGAAACTCAGTATTATTTGTTTGTTCTTGAGACCTTTTGGATTTTATATTTTAGAGGCATTTCACATAACCCAGGTTAACCGGGGTTTTATTGTATTTCGTACATTATTTTTTACATATTACTGAGTGCCATATTTTGACATGACGAATATGTAATTTCACATTTTACTAATATTTCCATATAAAGTTATATGTACTAGCCGCTCTCGCCACCCTATGGGCGGGTTCGCGGCCAGCATCCACTTTGCTCAAAACTGCCCTTGCCACCTCGCGGCTTCGAGACTCTCATCCACTACTTTTCTCAGTTTTAAATACTGCATGAAGATAAATGGAACATGCTATAAAACCATTGTAGATTTCACATTATTTGTAGACAACAGATTCCTGTAAAATTTTATAATCTTTCATTAAACTCCATCGAATTGTAAAGTTTAGTATAACTTTCTCACGAAATTCGGCATGAAAGTCTTCAGATCCATAAATACGGAATGATATTGCCTTAAGTAAACAGTTGCCATCACCTACAATTTAAATATTTTGGAGACGCCATTTTCATGGAAATGTATGGATTATTGATGAAAAGAAAAAGTCACCTCAAAATTAAAATGATTATTCCAAAAACAACTTCATTTTGTCAGTTAACAACACTGCATTCGTGAAAGTTTTTTTTAAACAAAATCTAATTTTCTTGTTGCCAATGCATTAAAAATAAATTTAGAATAGAAACAAAATCGTTTGCTATTGATTTTAAGTTAAATATTAAATAAAACAAAGATAATATTTATAGATATGTCTTAACTATTCACAAGAAAATATGATCGGGGCTGCAGAAGAAGTTAGAAGATTGAAAGTAATCCCTTCGAATAGAATTTCCAGCTGCGGTGTTTCAGTTGATGCAACATGACAGCGGCGTGTCTACTCGTCGCTAAATGGCTGTACTACTACAATTTCTATTGACAGTGGAAAGGTTTTAGATGCTGAAATCATGTCCCATTATTGTCGTATGTGCAAAGCAAATGGCAATGTCAGATATAAAAATAAGGAGAATCACGAATGTTCTAACTATGTTGGTAGTTCTGGCCTGTAGGTGTCTATAGGATGTTCGAACGATCAAAGCGTTTACGTAAATTGCAGTACAGCCAGTAATATGGTGATGGTGATTTGTAGAAGTAAAAAACATTTATGGTAGTAATTCTGTTGAAAAGTTAGAGTGCATTGGGCACGTACAGAAAAGGGACGGAGGACGGCTGCGAAAATTAAAAAAGAACAAAAAGGGTCTTGATAGAAAAAAAAGCTCACCGACAAATTCATAGACAAATTATAGAATTACTATGGAATTGGAATTCGAAGCAATGTTGGGAACCTGGTAGAAATGCAAACAGCAGTAATACTTTTTTCATTGCTGCTCTGGTAAAAACAAACAAATGCATGGAAAATACCCAAAAGGACAAAACCAAAAGGAAAACTACAGAAGGCAGAATTTGCTGGGTTTAAACTTGATGCTAAATCTTCAGCTACATCTAATTCAGTCGTAAACTCTATAAAAAAGACTTACATGAATCTCTGTGATCAGAAACTATTGAAACAGTGCCTGCATGGCAAAACTCAGAATTACAACGAAAGTTTCAATAATGTTGTGAGGAGCATTGTTCCAAAAGAGACATTTGTTGTTGAACTGCAAACACTCCAACTGGGAATTAATATTGCCATCATTCTTTTTAATTCTGGCTTTGCTAGTTTACTACCTGTTTTTTAAAAATTAGGTGTGCTGACAGGACCTGATTAAAAGAGGTTTTATTGGAGCCTTGACAACCTGAGGATTGTTGACTGAACGAGACATTCTAAACAATCCTTGAAACAGTCTAGAAAAAAAGGAGAGCCAGCAAAAAAGTAAAATTTTAAAATTTGAAGTTAAGGAAGGTACCACCTACAAACATGGGGAATTTTAATGCCTTCCAATAACTATGAACATTTTGTGTTTATTGAGAAATGATATTTTTAAAGAAAGCTGTGGACTGTAACAATGATTTCTAAAATAGTTTTTCAAATATTAATATGAAGATTTCTGATTTTGTTCTCTGTTATATGCTTAATGCTTTCCTCTAAGAACTAATATCATTAATAAAATTAATTAACATTTTTAAATGTTTACATGTAAACAAAAAGCATTTTTATGATAAATTACAAGTTTAGTAACTTTGTTCAGCTATATCTCAAAACTATTTTGAAGTACAAGAAGTATTTTAGACAATAACACAGAAAACTGTCATAAAAATGTCTTCCTATGAGAATTTATGTATATTTAGAATATAATCTTTTCTACAGCTGTTAGCGTAAGGCAGATTTTTGTAGTAATTTTTCTTCAAATTCCTCATTTTTTTAAAAATAGTATTTTAAAAGCTTAATTTTATGATATTTTTATAGTTTTGAAACATATGCTGTTAAAAATAACATTTAAAAATATTTTTAATTTATTTTTTGAAAAATGTCTCTGAACATAGTTGAATTATTAGAGCTTCGACAGTATGAGAAATGTCGACTCAACGAGTAATTATGAATCATTTGTAAAACTGTCCAGAAAAAGAAGAAAAACCAGCAAAGCAAGTAAAAGTTCAAATTTGAGGTTACGAAAGGTACCACCTACAAACTTGGGGAGTTTTAATGCCTTTGAAAAATTGTAAGCATTATTTTAATTTGCCTGAAAACTTTAAATGTGTTTTCTGAGAAATGATATTTTTGAGGAAAACTGAACCGTAACAATGATTTCTCAAAACGTTATTGAAGTATTGTTATGAAATTTTGTGAGATTATTTTCTGTAATATGCTTCATCCTTTCCTCTAATAACTAAGTTCAATTTTAAAATGAAGTAATATTTTTAAGTGTTTAGATATAAACAAGAAGCATTTTTTATGAAAAACTATCAGTTTAATAACTATGTTCAGATATATCACAAAATTATTTTGAAGTACAAGAAATATTTTACACCATAACACAGATAACTATCAGAAAAATGCACTCCTGCAAGGATTTATGTATACAGTGCACTCCCGATTATCCGGGTTAATCACCGGGAGGGATCGCACGCACAATCGAAAAACACGGATAATTAGAAAACTCCTTTTTATTAAAGAAAAAATCAACATCAGTACAAAAATATAAAAATTACTTACATTTGCATGTTGTATAACATCAAACTAGGAATTTTCCTTTTAACATTTAATGCTTTAAAAAATCTGTTATGCGTCTTTGCTTCTGCTGTTTGTTCATCTCTTGTCGTATATCGACACATCTTTTACTAACCGCAGTAATGTCACCGTAATCAAATCCTCTTTGTACTATATAGTCTAACAAAGTTTCCACGGATTGTAGAGCAGCAGAATGAGAAATTGTATTTCCCTCATTTAGTACATCTTCTGCATCAGTACTAGCTGATTCTCCCTTATCAAGTTTTTGAAGGATTTCTAATTTTTGTTTAACATTTAAAACGTTTCGTTTTCGTTCCACACTACTCATTTTTACCAGCAAAAAAATTCACGTTACTGACTGACGATAAACAAGACGCAAAAACTAAAGGACCACGTGCGAAAGTGAGAGAAGACGAAGAAGTTAAAGAATGACGTATCAGTTAGAAGCTTGTTCGTACGAGAATGAGCTAGCAGGAAGTGGATGATTTATTTCTCGGAAAATTAGGGGTTGAACCGGTGGAGATTGCACATGGAGGAAGAAAAAAAAATCTATTTTTTAGCCTCCGCCGTCATGGCTCACTAGTTTCACGGAATTAATCTCTCGATCGAACATCAACATCGAATTTACATGAATGATAAGCGTGAAAATGTTTCCCTTTAAATTTTTTTTGTGAGTCCGGAATGAGCACGAATAATCCGCAAACCGGATAATCCGCGCACGGATAATAGAGAGTATACTGTATTTAGAATATTATTTTATCTATGGCTGTTAGTATAAGGCAAATGCTTTAGTTATTTTTCATCCAATTTCTCATTTTCTTGAAAATAATATTATTTTGAAAACTTAATTTTACAATATTTTCATATTTTGAAACATATGCAGTTGAAAAATAACATAATATATTTATATATAAGTTATTTTTCAAAAACAATGTAACCGAACACAGTCGGATACCTTAACAAAATCATTTGCTATTAAAACTAAATTATAGAGATGTCTTAACAAAATTGTCTGCTATTAAAGCTAAATTAAATTGGAAGGAAATGAAATACAACTGCATACAAATGAAAAATACTATTTTAAACTTACGAAAATAAAACGGCTCACCCTGATTCGTTAGTTATTTGAAAGAAGTGATGTAATAAATTGGCGAAATCAGTACAGTTTTCGAGGTTTAGGAACTATCTGTAAAATTTTGCAATAAATCTCCGTCATTTCCGTTAAAATATTCCGTTTATTTTACTATACCTCTCATAAATTAAGGGTTCTAGGGGGCAGAGAACCCTTGATGACATATCTGACGTCATAATCTTCCATATGAAATAAAAATTCTCAAAATCGGTCGGGTGGTTGTGTCTGCCGAAATATCTGAAGTTTTTTCTTCAAAGTAAAATGTACGGTGGAAAAGTGTTTTCTCGATTTCATTTAAAAATGGATGGTCGTGTGGAGCAGCCGACCCTTTATGACATATCTAAACGTCATAAGCTTCCATATGAAATAAAAATCCCTTTTCGGCAAGCTTGAAGGCAAAGGTAGATTCCTTTACGGTAATGTTAAAAAAGTAATGAAATATTACATATTGATCCTTACAGACATAGCCAATGACTTTATTGTTTCTACACATTGCAATATTTAATCTGTAATTCTGTTTTAATGGCATTTAATTTTTTTACTTTATCAAGGTTTTATCATTCCATTTTTCATTCCAAAAAGTAATGATAGATTTTTCGATCATTACATTGGTCAATTTTTTTTTCTATCTGATCTTATAATCATTCAACAGGTAGGAGTCATAAAGAAATAAACATCTCAGCAGTGCAAATATCTCCTAGATAACATTAAGCCAACCTATCTGAAACAGTAACAAGAAATTGACTCTTGACACGAATGAAAAAAGACTCTAGATTTAAAAATTAATTTATTTAATCTAGGTTACAATATAATTGTGCAAACATTACTTTGTCATATGGTAAAATCACATGACATGAAGCACTTAAATACTACTAAAATGGGCTCATTTAGAGAACTCCCTGGTTACAGAGATAATAGTCACTAAATTCTTTACTATAAGAGAATAAAAATTATGAAACATTGTGAGTGGCAAATTTAATACGTGTGTTTAAGACATAGGATATGAATGCAGCCAATTTTAACAGTAAATTTAAATCTCCATCGACGGTTAAAACCAAATACTCAGGCAGAAAATCCCAAAACAATTTTAAAGTTACGGAGACATTTTTCAATATCAAAAAGGATAAAGGGAACTCTTATTTAAATATCTATCGTTTTTGGCTATTTTATATTGATTTTATTAAACAAATCATGGTCCCGCCATGCTTAGTTAAATATCAAATTAAAGTAATCTGTCAAATTAACTAATTATCAAATTAATTGTTTGTTTAATTAAAATTAACTATTTACTTAATTAAAGTTAAATAATTAATTGTTACAAAATCTTCACTAAAACCTTTTTTATGGCTCCTACTATTTGCCAGCAATATTTATCTTATTATTGTCTAATAATTATCTCTGTATGTATGTTCCACATCTCCTCCTAAACCACTGGTCTGATTTCAATGAAACTTTACAAACTTTTTTATTTAAGAAAGGAGAAAGGTCACCTTCAGCTTTTCAAAGCCTAAAAGTTGCTTAAAATTTCACTTAATTAAAAATTAAGCAAGGCGTTTTTACGCGATATCTTTCATTTCTATAAATTTGTTTCTCTCATTTTAATATTTTTCAAAATTAATTTTAAACTGAATTCGTAAAAATATTCTTGTTGAAGAACAACAATAATACGAAGAACTGTTTCCAGAAGGAAGAATGCTAAAAGAAAATTTTAACTGTAGACGATTGATAATTTAAATCGGGACCAACTATTGATTTATTTTCATGCTTTAAATTAATGAATAATTAAAAAGTTAATTTACTTTTTCAAAATATTCATTAAAACCTTTCTTTTACTTTAGTAATTGTTAACAAAATTTGAAGTACCTATATAACAAATAATAATGTATGAAGAAAACGGCTGTTTTTAAAAATCGTCTATTTAAATTAATATTCTCATTTTAATTAAAAACGTTTCAGATCAGAAAAAGGAATTTGTGTATTATAATATTTATACAATTTTAATTTTTACATCAAAAATATTAAACATGAAAACAATTTAATCCGGAGCAAAGCCAGGTATATCAAATTGTTTACCGTATAAAAAGTGAAATTGAATGAGGCTGGTGGAAACTCATAAGTTCTAAGTAATTCTTGCTGTCAAAAAACTTTTAATATAAAATTAATTTGTTATGATAAGGTGATCATTCCCCTAATTGAAATTTTCTTTCTGTCTTCAATCGTAGCAGAGTAATGGGGAAATGATGAATTGGGGAGGGAGAATTGAATATCGCTTTTCAGCTCATAACTTCTCAGCAATTTTAACTGACAAAAACGTTTAATATAAAAGTTGTTCGTTTTGATAAGGTGATAATTCGCTTAATTGATTTTTTTCCTTCCTTTAGACGAAGAATTGAATTTTTTTCCTATCTTTAGGCATTTTAGCTCATAACTTCTAAGAAATTGTAGCTATCAAAAAAGTTTCAAAACAAAAGTAGTTTATTATAAACAAGCAATAATTTGCCTATTTTGAGTTTTCGTTCTATCTTCAATCGTAAAGTAATTATGGGAAAATTAAATTTTCAGTCCCCCACCACTCCCTTTTAGCTGGTTAGCCCATCTACAAACTCGGTCGATATTTTCACCGACCTTACAACATATCCCTCGTCGGTTAAAATTTAATCAAAATTTCTCTAGTTATCATGTTCACAAGATAACATCGGCAAAAGCGTTATATATATACGTCTCTTCTAGTAATAAGGAGAAGAACATTTCGCCATCTATTCCTATAAGGATTAGAGCTGCAAGAATGAAAGAGTCTGGAAGAGACTGAAAAGTACGAGAGCTTTCCAACAAGAGGTAACATGCATAGGTTAAAACGTACTTTAAGTTAGGGGGAGAAGAGGGGAATGTGGGAAAATTACTTTTCGGCTCATAACTTCTAAGAAATTTTAGCTATCGAAAAAGTTTAAATGCAAAAATTGTTCGTTATGATAAGGTAATAATTCGCCTAATTTCCATTTTCTTTCTATTTTCAATTGTAAAGGAAGTATGGGAAAATGAAAATTTCCACCCCCACTATTTCCACCCCCTTTGAGCTGGATAGCCCATCTACGAACTCGACCTAGATTTTCACTATCCTTACGACATATCCCAAGCTGGTTAAATTTAATTCAAAATTACTCCAGTTATCGTGTTCACAAGATAGCATGGGAAAAAGCATATATATATAAACTTTTTAACGAAGGGTGGTTTTCGGTTCTAGGGGTCATGATCGGTGAAGATCTGCAGAAATTTTCTGAAAGTCGTGTCATGAGAACTATTGCAATAGGTAGACTTCCTACAAGGAATCTACCTAAAAATTTTCCAAATCGGTTGAGTGATTGAAGCTGGCGAAATGGCCTACAGATGCATTGTAAGCCCTGACACACTAAAATTGTATTTTGGTTAACTTTAATTTCTCCTTAATTTCAATTATAATTCTCCTTTTCTCCTCAGTTGATTCAATAATCATTAGAGGTTGATCTTGAGTCAGTAATAATTTTATAGTTTTGAATATTCTTAACTATACAGTAGTCAATTTCCTTACTAATTTCCATTACTTCGACCATGAAAACTGTATTTTGTTTTCCCAGTCTTATTAAACAAGAATCGATTTCTGTTCCATTATAATAATGTACATATGACGCGCCCACTTGATTACTGATTTTCGATCCATCTGTATAGATCTCATGGCCAGCGCCTGACGACTCAAAATAGATCCATCCAATACTCATGATACCCCAAGGTTCCATCAATTTTTCACAGTCAAAATTTTGAAATACCTCATATATTTCTTCTTTTTTTATAATTCTGATCTGTTTCGCAACTTCAATTTCTAATTCTATTTTCAAGTCAAATGGTGCACAGCCAGATAAAACTTGTAGTGCCTCATTTGAGACGGTGGTGTAGCATTTAGTAATTGCAATCAACGACATTCTCTGTATCGGAAATAGCTTTTTCTTTTGTTTCACTATAGTCCTGTACCAAATTTCAATTCCGTACGTTACGATCGTTTCAATTACCACAGAATATATTTCTTTTACTATTTCCTACCTTAAGCCTCATGTGGCTCTTGCAATTCTTCTTGTTTTCTCGTAAATCTTACAAATATTAGTCTGTGCTTTATTCAAGTGGGGAAAAATTTAATTTTGGTCCAACCTAATAATAAAATACTTTAGTTCCTTATCTTGAGATATTCTCGAACCATAAAGATGAATACTTGGAAAATGTGTTATTTTCTTCCGAAATCCTAACATCAAATACTTGGTTTTTTCCTTTCTGAAAGATAATTTGTAACTCCTTGCCCATTCCTCTAGGTTCTTCATGATTGGTTTACTCATATTTGTAAAGTGGTACGAGGCACTACGTCTCAGCATATATATCTGCGTAGGCTTGTATATATGCATCATTTTCAATGCTCTTCATGTTGAGCACCTCATTAATCACCAATAGCCACAACAGCGGGCCACAGCTGGACCCTTCTGGGACTCCTATATTGTATTCTCAATTTTTTCCGTTTTCCAACAATACTGACTTATCCTGGAGAAAGTTATCTATTAGCTTACCTATTTTAGGTGGGAATTTAAATTACCTTAATAAATTTAATTAATTACCTTAACTTTATCAATCCCCAACTGACCTAGTTAAATGCGCTTTGGATATCTAAAGATATTAAACAAGATACTTTCTCTTGACGTTTCAAAAGTTCTACAAAATTAATAATATTCTTAAGAGTTGTCGTAGTACTTTTCCTTTTTCTGAAACAAAATTGGAATTCGCTTAGTAATTATTTTTCTTCAAGATAGTCAGCTAGTCTTCTCGTAACTAATTTGTCCAGTAGTTTTCCCCACAGGGGTAAAAGGAATATTGGGTTTTAATTACTTATTAATTTTAATTACTCACAATTTAATTACTTATGACGTGTAATTCAATGAATCTTTCCCATCTTTTGGTATAAGTATAACCTTAGCTATTTTCCATCGTCTTGTGAAAATTCCCAAGTTAAAACATAAATTTAGAACCATTTTGAACCATTCTTTGTCGGCTATAAAGATTTCCATAATGAAATCTATTGACCATCCGTCAAATCCGGGTGCACTTTTCTTCTTAAAGCTTTTAATGCATGTCTCGATTTCTTCGATGGTAAAAACATTAATATCATCGCCGTTTCTATATCTCTCTACTCGTATGTCCTCTTCATCCATAATAAAATGTTCTTTCAGTACATAGTCCCTACTATCTGCAAAGTCTCTGGTAAGTTTGCCACTATCTTATACAATTAAAGCTGTCTTTATATCCAGTTTTTTATCTTTCAATATATTTTTAATGACACCCATCAAGTTCTTTTGGGTGTTTTTTCCCAGGAACTCTATCATGCATTCTCTCTTTGTTTTTTTAATCATTAGCTTGTATTCCGCATATTCCCTTTTTGTATTTGATTTAACTTTGGAGTCATTCATTTTGCTCCCGAGTAGACTGGAATCGTCTACGCAGGGCTCGACCCTACTCCGTTTTTCCTTTAATGTTGGGTTCCACCAAATTGCGTCCAGCTGCATTTTCTGTTTTTTAAATCAACCAATCAAAGTTCTTTTCTAAAATCCATCAATTTTAAATCTTTAATTTTCTAACATTTGTTTTTTGGTCTCTCCAATTTCTCATAAGTAATTAAATCATAGTCGCTGCTTGTCACATCATGATGGACAACCCAGTTTTTAAAAATTTCTCGGCCTATGTTCTTGGTCAGCGTCAAATCTATCCAGCTTTTAAAACGCACATAATCGAATGTTGGAGCTGAGTAAATATCGTTTCCTATGTCGAGGACCTGTCTAAAGACAAGCTCAAGCAACGCTTTACCTCTTTCGACTTGTTCAGTTGGGCCCTAGGACGGACTTTTAGCATTGAAACTCTATTTATTGAGATAAATGAGTCTTGATATACCTCAATAATGCCCTCCAGCTGTTGTAATATTGGTGCGATATTATATAAAAGAGAGCAGTAAACGGAGATAAAAATGAAATTTCTGTTATTTACAGTTAAATTAATAGCAATAATGTCCCTACTAATCTCTATAGCAACAAAAGAAAAAATGTGTGTTTAAAATGATCGCATCCCGAGGGCTGCTTAAACTATAAATTTTTGTATACTTGTTTATGAATCCGACGAAATGACCGTTAGTTACATAAGGTTCGATGACACAAAGAATAATTAATTGCCTTCGAATTAAATATTGTTCAGTAGCCGCTTTGGCGTTGTTTAAATTCAAAAGTGCACAAGTTAGATGATTTGAACATTTATTATTGAATTCAAACAACTGATCTGCCATAGTCGATTAATTGCCGGATAAAATCTATTTGTCTTAAATAAGCTTCGCACGAGCGACTTTTGACATCATGTTTTAGGTTCAATTTTAAGATTAATCTTTCTTTGATTATGAGAATTTATAGACCCTTGTTCTTTATTGCAGTTTTTAATTAAATTCCTCTCTTCCCCACATTTCATACGCGTTAATATTTCTCTTTTAGAGCAATTTTTGGCTATGTGCCTTAACCGGAAGCATTGAAAACAATGTCTCGGTTTCACGAATTCACGATACCAACCTAGATTAACTTTGCCTACTTCAATAATTTTTTGGAATGTTTCTGGATCAATAGACACTATCCAGCAGTGATTTCCTTTATTGGTTTTCATTATATATTCATGCTTTATAACGCTTTCCTTGAGTTCTTCATTTCGATCTCTCAAGTTCACTACCCATTCCTCTATGTCCAGATCTTCCTCCTCTCTATATATAATTAGTTTTGGTCTAACTTTTATAGGTCTTCTAATGACAATTTCTTCCCTTAAATTCCAATTCGATTCAACTTCTGCTCTCAACTTAATTATTTCATCTTCTTTGGCACATTCTATGAGTATGTCGCATTTATTCAGGTTCTTAACATTTCTTAATCCTACTTTAATCTTCGCTGGGTCAATTGTTTCCTGTAATTTCTTCTTAATGTTAATTTTCTCTCCCTTTTTGTATAGAATAGTACAAGTTTCCCCTCATCCCTTTCGCTCCCCTCTTGATCTACTTTTTGATTTTGATAAAAATTTAGTCGCCGGTGCGAAGTTCATCTGTATCGATTCCTTATTAGTGCTCTGCAACTTTTCCAGCTTATCCTCAATGAGTTCAGTTTGTTCATGGCACTTGCCTAGGATCATACACATAACTGCTTTTTGCCTTGCAACCACTGACATAAAACCCACCATATATTCACGCAACGTTTTCCTATTATCCTTGCGTAGGTTCTCATTTGGTATATTATCTATAAACTTCATGACTTCTGATTGTATGTCCATAGCTGTTGCAATAAAATCTTCGCTTTCGTTTCAGTCACTTTTTCGACAAGTTCTTTGATCGACGACTTTCTGACAACAGCATTCTCGACATCGGGGGTTTCTGGTGTCCTTCATTTCGATGTTTCATCTTCATAAGATTCCACCATAGTTAGCTTCAACTATTACAAGTTCACCATAATCAAACTTATAATGATTTGCTTCAATTAGGTCAAGTTAGATATAATTAATGTCGTGAATTACTATAAATCAATTAGCAGCAGTTGTTGATTTTATTCTTCTGAATATTTAACTTTAAAATTCTTGTATTCTTTTAATTAGATGCACCCACTAATTCTGGTTCACTCAGTTCCAGTGAGCCCGAAGTGTTCTCCAAAAGAAATTATTATTCAGATATCAAACGATTAGTCAATACTAAACAGTCACCTCAAGCAAAACAATTCAGCAATGTTTTTCCAATTATACGTTCAGCTTGAATGGATGCAAAATAAGACAAATTGAGATAAAGACCTCTGAAAACGAAGATAAGTACTCACATAGAACAAATTCTTGAAGACATACGCAACTCTGTTGCTCGCGCATTCGTTCTACCACCAACATGGTGGACTAAAAGCCAGAAGGAGCGTTTCCAGTAAATTTTCAAACAAAGATAACTTCACTCACAGTCGTCAGTTTTCAAAAATTCCAACGAGATTGGACAATGTAAGTAGTGAATTATCCTCTACAAAAACTTTATGCACTAAAGTCAAGGTAAACACACAATTATAAGCATGATATCAAGAGCTAGGCAAAAATTCAACTACACAACAACCATCCAGCCAATCCAAATCCATAATGTATTATAAATATGCCCAATCTCAGGCCCTCAAGGCAGGGTGAGAAAAAGTCTCCAAAATATACATAACAAATTTACTGGTTGACATACATGGAGATTTTGATAAAACTCGGTATACAGGTTCCTCATTAGCCGACTTGAAGTACTATAGGGGTAACCATAAGCACAGTCACCCCGACCTGCCTAGGCATACGGGAAATCTGAATGATGGCCGTTGCAATAGAAACGAGTAGTGAGGTCGGGTCCTAATGGCAAACACAGCCTCACGGCCCAACCCCTCCCGTAGGAGGTACGTACTATCACTGGAGGGACTGCGCCCCCCCATTTCTGTAACCCTAGGCGGGGGAGTTCCTTCATATGAAACCTGAGCAACTCATCCACATTTCGTGGTGCCTACATCAGTAGGGTAAGTACTATAGGGGTAAATAAGCAATATCTCAGTCCCTCAGGCCAGGGTAGTCCAAATTCTCCAAAATACATGTAACAAATAGGCCAGTTGACATGCTTCGCAATTTTGATGAAACTTGGAACGCAGTTCCTCATTAGCTTACCTGAATTACTGTACGGATAAATAAGCCTTAACACAGTCCTTCAGGGCATTGTGAGTCAAAGTAGTCTCCAAAATACATGTATAACATAGAGGCCGATTGACACGCTTGCTGATTTAAGTGGCTTGGGCGAGTTTTATAAAATTTTGTGCACGTTCTTCTAATTAGGCAAATAAAAGTTCTATAGGGGTAAATAAACGATAATTCAATCCTTCAGGGTATTGTAGGGAAAGTCATTTTAATATATTTCATAAATGGGTCAACTGGCATGAAACTTGATCTAACTGGGACAATTTTAATGGCAGTGGGTACATATATTCCTGTTATGCTGACTTAAAGTAGTTCGAGGGTAAATAAACGGTAATACATTTCTTCAGAGAAGGGTGGAACAAAATTGTCAAAATACATTAAATCTTAGTACCTATTAACATACTGTTGGATATGGCTATGGCGATTTTGACGATATTTTGTGCATATGTCTCTCAGAGCCTGATTGAAAATACTCTATGGGTAAGTAAACTCTAACACAATTCCTCTAAAGTAGGGTGGCGGTAAGTCGTTTAAATAACTCTAACAAAAGGGCCGATTGACATGAAATTTGATAAAGATAGGGACATTTTGAAGACACAGACTCTCTCTCTCTCAGGCTGAGTAAAAGTACTTTAGGAGTAAATAGACTCTACTCTAATTCCTCAAAATAGGTTGTGGAAAAACCCTCAAAGTCCATGTAAACTCTTGGGTCGATTGACGTACTGTTGGATTCGGCTAGGGAGAGTTTGATGAATTTTGGTACATATAATTCAAATTAGCCAATTAAAAAATATTGTAGGGCTAAATAAACGCTAACCTAATCTATGAGGTACGAGTAGGACAAAATCGTTTAAATGCATACGGCAAATGGACGATTCACATGAAATTTAATATGTCTTGGACAATTTGATGAAGCATTATACATATGTTTCTCAGAAGCCAAATAAAAGCACTTTAGCACAAATACTTACTCAATACCTAAAGTAAGGTGGAGCAAAGACACAGGTCGATTGAAACAAAACTAGATACTGCTGGAGCGATTGTGATGAAATTTTGATACGCACATTCCCTTTTAACTGACATGAAGTACTAAAGGGGATAAATAAGCCCTAAGCCGTCCTTCAGGGTAGGTTGATGCAATGTCTCTTAAATACACGTAAAAAAATGGATTGATCGAAATGAAGCAGAACTCGCAGGTTTCAACATGTCAAAATAAAAACTATGAAGGGGTCAAATCTTTTTTAATCAACCCTTTAGGATGTTAACTACCGATAACATATGGAGGAATGTTTATTAAAATGGCTGGAACAATTCTGATGAAACATGTTTCATTAGTTGATTTAGACACGTTAATTATTAAAATTTTTTTTCAAAAATGACTCCAACATTGTTCAACAACAACAGAAAAAGAATAGTGTATTAAGAAATTGGCCCTCTATCGATCTCTTCTGAGTTGAGTGGAAGTCGTTGATTGAAATACATTGAGCAAATGGACCAATTAGCATGAAAGATTTACGGTCAGGGTTCATAAAATAATAAGATTCAACAAGAATTGACTAAAAATGCAAGAAATATATGTAATATTGTATATTATGATATACGATAAATGAAAGAAATTTTAGTTCTACTAATTTAAGGATATTTTCATAAAAAAATTGATTATCACAATAAAATAACATTAATAATCATTTTGCTATTTTTAAATTATGAATCAGTTTCCGATCTTACGAATGATTTTGACCCAAAAATGACCTGGCAACACCGGGTACTCTGGAAGTTAGGTATATAAATAATCAAATAATAATCTAAATGTTACCATATTAACTTCACATCTTCAAACATATTATTGAACAAATATATTTTTTTAGGTATTTAAAATTTTTTAAATTACCTTTTCAGTAAAACAAATTTTATTTCCCATCAAATTGTGTGTGTATATATATATATATATATATATATTAATAAACGAAAACATAGAAAGAAAACATTAAAAACACGTTGTAAAAGAAAAACCAAAATAATAATAAAAAGGAACAAAAACGCCAACGTCCGGGACGCGTCATCAGCAAGGGAAATCCCGAACGGGCGCAAGCATAAAATTCGGTGTTTTCTGAACACAAAACTCTAGCAATAATGCCAAAAAGAGTTTGTTTCCCCGGAACACCGAAACAAAAACCAAAGCTTGAAACAAAGCAAAAAGCCCCAAGTCCAATTGAGAAAAAAATAAAAATATAATAAAAGCCCAAGGCTATTAGAAACAAAACATATTAAACCCAACCCCCAAAACCAACAAAACAAAACAAAAACGAAGAAAAAGGTGTCAAAACTCACCCAAAAATCCACAATTGAAGAGACAATGCAGACCCACGCGGCACGAACTACCGTTTAAAAGTGCTGACGTGACGACGATTGAAGTGGTTGACAGTTAACTTTTAACGTCACAAGTTTTGGAAAATGTTTTACTAGGAGTGAGGAGTGAAGAGTCTTAGAGACCTTTTGTTGTCAGTGAGGTCTTAGGAGCTTTCCTTCGAGTATCAGTAGATAAGTAAACAAATAAACTAAAATGAGACTAACTGTAAAATAGATCAGAGGCAGATAGAATAGAGGCAAAAAA
>BGPR01004745.1:87944-105966 GCA_013235015.1 Araneus ventricosus
CTGTGCTTCGTTCAGTTACGTATTGCTCGTACTCTTGGTCGTAGGGTTTTTTAATTGATATTCTTTTTTGTAAAAACATTGATAGTCAATCGAAATTCTGCAAGCATTGTCTCTGCAATGAGGTGAGGGAATATAGAGTTTCTAATCCCCATCAAAACACATTATTTACAGGCAATTTAAATATAATTCAAGAGGAATTACGAAAGCTTTTGGAAAAGCACAAATATGTCCCATTTTATTGGAAATGAAAATACATAAAGGTTTTCTTAAAATATTGATTGTTTTTGTTTAAAAATTATTAATTTCGATATTCCTCTTTGCTTTCCATAGACTGGAAATGGCGTTATTATTATCTGCAAATTTAAAGACTTTATCAATAAAATTTCTATATTTCTATAAAAAATTAAGTATATTATTCCTTAAAAACAATAAAAAGAAAAAATCAAAAGAAATACAGAAACTTTTCATTTCTAACCCTATCGATAAAAGCTTTCAGGCAATTTCAATTATTTGTAAACAATTCAATCTTGAACTCTGGAAGAACTAAAACCTTCTGGAAACATTTCAAATTATATAAATCTAATAGCACCACGTTCAGAAAAAATCCGTGCTTTAAATGAGTAATAGAATTAATTTATAAACAATAATGATCCTTCCATATAGATTACTAATCTCAAAATGCCATGCAAGCAACCTATCAAGTTCAGATTTATCACTTGCGGAACAAATACGTACATGAAAAGCCGGAATCATTCTCTAAGTACCTTATGTATTCAGTTTTATAGAAAAGAAAATTTTACATGGATTATTAAGCAAAAGTAATACTAAAGTGATTAATTTTGAAAAAATAGTAATTACATATATTGAGGACATATGACTTTCAGGACCTGTTCACTAGCATCCCACTTAATAAATTAAAGAAGTTTTAATGCATTGTATTACTTGACTTGAAAACTGCAAATTACACAGAAGCGTATTGGTTAAACATTGATAATTTATGTCATCTTCAAAATTTCATCTCGAATGGCGAAAATATTTTCTTACAGATTAAAGGAATTCCACAGGGGTCTTGTTTTTCTTGTTTAATTGCAAAATCTATTTCTAACTTTTACGAAAAAGATACAGTTTAAGTTTAAATTCAGCCTTTAGATATATAGATAACATCCTGATTTTAATTTTAAAGATTTCTCTACAGTTAGTGGAATATTTATCCTGAAGAAGATTAAAATTAACAAAATTCTATAATAATATTAAAGCTATTTTCTTGATCTTATTATTGATTTCAAAATGAATTAAATTTAAGCATCTACGACAAAGTAATTTAAATTTAATGTTAATGGGTTCAATTTTTGAATTCTAATATCTCTAATAGATCTTTAAAACTGATTACATCAATTACTAAGTTAAAAATATTTGTTAACAATTCAGAATCAAAGGAAAAACAAATCGATCTTTTTCAATTACAGTCTTAATTCCAATAAGAATTATTTCTCTTTTTACCTTTTTCCACAGCTCTGTAAAAAAAAAACTGCTTATTTATATATATATATATATATATATATATATATATATATTTATATATTTACAATTACAATTATAGTAAATAATAGTGTAGAGATATTAAATGTAATTAAAGATGTAGAAATAACTAGTGTACATAATTTTGACTACCAGGATTTATTTAATAGTATAGATATTGAAGATTTAACTAATACCCTAGTAAATATACATAAAGATTATGATCTTAAAAAGATATTAACATTAATAATTTTAAAAATCTTATTAATCTTGTTCTAAAAGAAAATTATATCTTTTTTGATAATAAGATTTTCCGTGAAATTAAAGGATTACCTCAAGGAGGCGCAGCCAGTAATAGTTTAGCAAATATTTATCTTCATTACTATGAGAAAGATTTGACTAATTATAGCCATAGTATATTATTCCGCTATATAGATGATTTAATATTATTCAATAAAGAAATTGGCCTTAAGCCACATATTGACTTCTATCCTGATTATTTAAAACTTATAAAAACTAATGACAATGAATTAGCTGCAGAATTTTTAGATCTAGATATTAAAATCATAGATAATAAATTAGTAACAGATATCTTTGATAAAAGAAATGCATTTAATTTTCAAATTAATAAATTCCCTTTTTGGAATAGTAATCTTAGCATTTCTGTCTTCAAGAATTTAGTAAAAAATTATATAATTAGAAATAATAATTTAGTAACGGACATTGATATTAGAATTAAGAACATAAGAAATTTTTACTCCTTTGCCCAGGATTATGGAATGCCTATAGGTTTTCTAAGAGCATATATAGATAGGGAATATTTAGGTCATTTAAAATAAATCACATATTGGTTTATAAAAGAATATTTTTATTTCTTTGTTAGTGGGATAGTGTTTTCACTTCTACTCGTATTGTGTAGTTTTATTCAAATTTGGATATTGAGTTATTTGTTTCAGATTTATTACATAGATGGCGCCAGGATCTTTCAAGTGAAAATTTCCTTTTTAATAGACATTTTTAACTATTTTCTAATATTTTTTATATAACTAAATGTATTACTATTTCTAATATAGTTTTGAGAATTTTAATATAGGTATCTTACTAATTCATGATATCAAAAATTAATTATATTATTTATTCAATTATGCTGATTCATGGTAAGATTTTTGGTTTTGGCAACATGTGATGTCATTATGCATGGCGGGCAATATTGAAAGAGATGAATTCTGGTAAGTTTAAGAGGAGACACAGATTAGTTTATGTTTAATGTAAAGTATGGGTATTTTATTGAATTATATATTTACTGTCTTTAGTGCAATATCTTAGTGCAATATAATGATATTTACATATTTTATCCTGAATTTTAGTCGTTTCTATATAGTCATGCTTTATAGTTAGGGTTAGTATAAGACTTTTCTTTCTAAATTTTTTCATTTTAGGGTAAATTACCCTGTTTGTTTTTTCAACAACAATAGTAACAGGGATGGTTTGTACAGCAAAATTAATTTAACCTGGCTAAAGCTTGTCCACAGCCAAGCTGCTATTTTAATTGTTGAAAACTCCATTTACTTGGATTGCCTATTTCATTATTTTTAATAACATTGTTCTTTCACTTGTTGACAAATAATTTTTAAACTTGATTTTTGTTTATGGTATCTTTATTAATTTCAATTTATTAGATTTTATTTAAAATTGATGTATTGTTCAAATAATGACTTTTTGATATACGATTTAATTCTTGTTTACTTTATTTCTGTATGATTATATACTAGTTATATTTGGATTTATATTATATATATATATATATATATATATATATATATTTCTGCCAGCATCACTTCCAAATGGCTGGACCAATTTTGATGAAACTTTTATGCATGTTCCTCATAAGCCACCTTGGAGTACTGTAGGGGTAAATTATCCGTAAGCCAGTCCCTGAGGGTGGGGTGCGGCAAAGTCTCCAAAATACATATAATGAAAAGGTTAATTGTTATGCTCGACGATTTTGATGAAACTTGGTAGACATGTTCTTCATTAGTTGACATGAAGTACTCTCCGGGTAAATATGCCTTAACCCAGTCCCGCAGGTGGGGTGGGGGAAAGTCTCCAAAATACATGTAATGAAATGGCTGATTGACATGCTTGGCGATTTCGATGAAGATTGGTAATGTATATGCCCAAACCAGCCCCTTAGAAAGTCTCTTAAATACACTTAAGAAATGTGTAATAATAAGATAATAATAAATAATATGATATAGGCCGATTGAAAATTTTGGAAGTTTTCTCGATTTTGATGAAATTTGTAAAGTAAAAGAATCAGCAAATAACCTTTTAAAAATGAGATTTTATAGGCATTTTGAAGGTTTCTACAGGGATTTTGAAGTAAAATGAAAACTGCAAGTTTCCTTCAGAAAATGTACAGTTTATTTAAAGGTTTCATGCAGGCTTTTTAAGACTTCTAAATTACTATTCAGGTATTCTGAATATATCTACAGGTATTTTAAAGGATAATAAAAGCTGCAGGTTTCCTTTGAGAAATGTACAGATTTTTTTAAGGTTTTATGCAGGCTTTTTTCAAAAAGTTTATAGACTTCAATTTACCTTCAATAACCTAGCAGAATCTTTTGAAGCAGATTTTACTTCAGGTATTTTGAAGAAAAATGAAAATAGGTTTGATGCATGAAATATGAATTTTTAAAAATTTTATTTGGGTTTCATACAGTTTTATATAATATGGTTTCTAACTCAGATTCAAACAGCTTGAAGTTAGATAGAGAGAAGAGGGAAGGGGAGAGAACTAGGGTTTAATATATAAAAAGATATATTTGAAGAAAAAGCTATTTTTAAAACTTTGCGAAAAAACTTGATTTCATTCGATTCAGAATCAATCATTTTCCATATGAAACACGATGATAAGAAATTTTAATCTATAATAAACATAATAAATTCTTCTTTTCAGTGTAATGAAAATCTTGATTTACTTTTGAATAGAAAATTCTTTAAAAAATATCCTTTCTAAAGTCATATAAATATCGTTTCATAGGAAAACTGACAAATTAAAAAAACCTTTTTGTTTAAAACAAAGAAATAAACGAAAAAATATTTATGAGTGAAATATCATATTAAACATTATAAAAATATTAAAAACATAATAAGCATTATAAAAATATTAAAGAAACAAAGAAACTTTTCGGAAATAATTTTCTATCGCTTGTCCATGCATGGTCTAACTGTTTAGATATGTAGCAGTAACCTGTTATCCCTCAGATAAGCTAACTTTAAAACATATTACGTGTTCTGGCAATAGTTAATTTTTACACCAGTAGATGGCGCTACTAGAGGTTGAAGTTAAAACTTAAATAGATTATTTTATCTCACCTTCACGAAGTCCTGTCGGGTATAGGGTTAGTGCTCTTGCCTCCCAACTCGAGGAACGCGGTTTCGATCCCCTATTCGGAGGATTTTGATGTTCTATCGTACAAGTAAGTTCAATTAAAAATTAGTTCATTAAACGTGAAAGTAAGTTCAATTAAAACTTAGTTCGTTGAATTAATTCAAATTATTAATTAAGCCTTGATTGATTAATTTTGAGTTCTAATTAATTCACATTCCAGATAACTCGAGGCATGATGAAAATCTCTAAGATGACGTCAGAAGAAAGGAAGATGAAAAGAAGGGGGGGGGAACTTAACTGTAGAGACAGGTTTTAATCTACAGGTATTTTGCATAAAAGCATGCAGGTAAGACGGAGGGTATTTTTTCCATCAGAAAAAATGTCAGCAGAAAACCTTCAGGAAAATTGCAGGGTTTTTTTGCCCGAAATACCTGCAGTGTTCATGAAGGTTTTTTTAAAGGTTTTTTGCTGACTTTTTTACTTGGGCGACTTTGGAAGTTTTTGTCGATTTTGATGAGATTTGATGCACATACTTCTAATTAGCCAACTAAAAGTACTTTAGGGACAAATAAACGCTAATTTCATCCATGAAAGTTGTGAGGGCAATGACTTTTAAATACATTTAACTAGCAGAATATCCGGCATTGTCCGGTCTTTTTCAGGTCAAAATCATTTGTAAGACCAGAAACTGAATTATTATTTATAAATAACAAAATGTTTATTAATGTCATTTTATTGCGAGAAAATTTTTCGAGAATCAATTTTTTTATGAAAAGATCAATAAATTAATAGTGCAAAAATTTCTTTCATTTATTATGTATCAAAGTATACAGTATTACATGTTTTTATAACATTGTTACTAAGTTTGGGGCATCTTATTATTTTAAAATCTCTGAAAACAAAATTTCATGGTAATCTGTCCATTTGTTAAATGTCTTTCCATGAGTTTCCTCCACGTAACCCAGAAGAGTGCGAGAGAGGGGCCATTTCTCAATAAAGTATTTCTTTCTTGAACAATGTTGGAGTCATTTTTCCACTAAAATTTAAACAATTAAAGTTCCTAAATTAACTGATGAAACATGTATCAACAAAATTGCTCCAGACGTTCTAAATAAATATTTCTATATATTTTATTGGTAATTATCATCCTAAGGGGTTGCTTAAAAAGATTAACCATCCCATATTTTTAGTTCAACATGTTGAAACCTTTGAGTTAAGATTCATTTCGATCAGTTTATTTTTACTTGAATTTTGGAGACATTGCTCCAACCTATTCTGAAGCACTTGGTTGGAGCAAATTTACCTCAAAAGTACTTCATGTCGGTTAATGAGGAACATGCTTATCAAGTTCCATCAATATTGCTTCAACAGTACTGAGTTTCGTCTCAATCAGACTATGTCTTTGCTCCACCCTAACTGAGGTATTTGATGAGTATTTATTTAACCCTTAAGTGATTTTATTGGCCTATTAAAGAAATTTCACATAAGTGCTCCAGCAGAATCGAAATTCACATCAATCGTTCGATTGCTGCAAATATTAAAAAGATTTTGTCCCACCCAAACCTCAGAGTTTATTTACATCAGGTGTCGTTTATATACCTTTACAATATTTTTATTGGCTAATTAGAAGCATATGTACCGAAATTCATCAAAATCGTTCTAACCCAACGGTATGTCAATCAGTCCAATGGTTTACACGTATTTTGACGATTTTGCCCACACTACTCCGAGGAATTGGATTAGCGCTTATTAACTCATTCAGCACTTTTAGTTAGCCTTTGAGGAACAAATTTACGCTACGTCATAAAAATTGCCCCAGATGTCTCAAATTTCATGTCATCAGGGCCATTTGTTAGAGGATTTTTTAATGGCTTTCCCCAACCCTACCCTCAGGGATTTGGTTAGCACTTATCTACCCATATTTTTAATCAGCCACTGAGAAACACATGTATCTGATTTCATCAAAATCACCCTATCTATACCTAACATCATATCAATCGTCCCAAGAATTTACATGTATTTTGTTGATTTTGTAACACACTTCTCTAAAGAATTGAATTAGCGTTTTTTTTCATGCACAAATTTTTGTCAGCCTATGAAGAATATATGTGCCCAATATCATCAAAATTGCCCCAGCTATATAAAATTTCTTGCCAATCGACCCGATTATCTATATAGTGAGCGTTGGGGTATATTGCTATGCAGGAAAATTGATACACTTCATAAATTTTGATGATTGGAATGGCTCAAGATGTTCACATCCCCGGATATATGTGCCACTTTAACCCTTAGCACACTGTATATTTTTCGGCCATTTTAAGTTAAAAGTTAATTTAGAAATTAATGAATCCGCTAATCTTGTAGTCTAAGTAAATTTAACTCTAAGTAAGTGTTGTGTAATTTCTTTAACTGATTAAGTTTTCTGCCAGGGATTCTGCTCCAAAGGTAGGAAAAAACACTTATTTTTCTGAAATTATTAAGTTTTGAGGTTTTTTTTATCGTTTATTTGGATGAAGCTTGTTTTAAGTAAAAAATCTCTTGGGGTAGATTGATACAGTTGAATCCGGGGCAAATTGATACGCAACTTCTGTGTGTATAAATGCGCCTTAAAAGCAACTACTTTGCAAAATCGTCTTCAGAAATGGAAAAAACATAAATAAGATCCATCTAAGAGAAACACGCAATTAAGTTTTTTAACAATGAAAAAGGTTTGAATTTCATTGCAAAAATGAAAAGTATAGTTGTAAATTATGTCTAAAATAATTTTTACGAATTTACTAAAATTGGAAAAAAAATTGTACAGAAATTTAATCAATATAATCGAATAGATAATTTTTTGCATTTTCAGATGGTGTGAAAATTATTTTTGTGTTACATTATTTTCGTATGTCATCAAGGAAGAGCATGACAATTTTTTCTTAATTTATAATTAATTAAAATTCCCAAAACGATTTTGAGTCACACATTCCCTTCCTCAAAAGTATTTTAACACACACATCATCCTTTAATATTTGTAGAGATAAATTATTTTCCGTGGCATTAATATTTTCATTCTCATTAAAAATGTTTATATTAATAAATGCATTTTTATTAAAATAAAAGATTGTTACCTTATTAAACTTTTAAATCTTTATTTGGAATGCGAAGTTTATTGACAAAACAAATTTGCTTTTATCCCACACCTATTAATCATTATTATTTTCGATATTTCCGTGCGTATCAATGTACCCCGTGTATGGGGCTGATTGATACAAATACATTTTTAGGAAAAAGTACAATAAATATTTTATTATGTCATTCCCAAAGAAAGCTCGACAGAAATCCTATATGAGATTAACAAATGTATAAATTTAATGTATTAGTTCCATTTATTGCCTTCGGTAAAATCACTTTTAGCTTTCCAAAAACAAGGTGTATCAATGTCATCTCATGCATTCGCACTATATAAAACTCAAGGTATGTATGTACACTGACGAGTCAAAACATTATGACCATCCCCAGATTTTTCAATGAACTCGTCTGGATGACGTGGAGGGCACGTGGTTAAGTGAGAATGGCATTTAACATCTTCTGGAGAAGGTAAGTAATCATTCTTGCACTTACTTTTGCGAGTGATGGGAAAGGCTGCTGATCTAAGCGAATTTGATAGAGGGCAGATCGTAATGGCTCGAAGACTCGGAACGAGTATCACCGAAACTGCATGACAGGTAGGTTGTTCACAATCTGCCGCTGTTAGTATTCATGCAAAGTGGATAAATGACGGTGACACCAGCAGTAGACGCCAAGGTGTTGGTCGTCCACGCATCATCAAAGCAATAGGACGTCGGAGACTGTCCCTCTTGGTAAAGCAAAATAAGCGTCAGACAGTGGCTCAGCTGACAGCCCAATACAATTCAGGTCCAAGCGCAAATGTTTGGGAACACACAGTTCAGCGGACACTGTTGGATATGGGACTGTGCAGCAGACGTCTCACTGGTGTGCCTCTGTTGACCAAGCGACATCGTCAACTACGCCTACAATGGGCCCGGGAACTTTGAGACTGGACCATGGATGAGTGGAAGAGAGTTGCCTGGTCGGATGAATCCCGATTTCGCATTCATCACGTCGATGGTCGTGTCAGAGTACGCCGTCTGCCATGCGAACAGTTGCTCTCCTCTTGTACAACAGGTCATACACAGGCTGGTGGTGGCGGTATTATGCTTTGGGGGACGTTCTCATGGGCGGCTCTGGGACTCGTAGTTGTGGTAGAACAGACCATGAAAGCTGCGAACTATCTGAATATCATTGCGGATCAGTTGCACCTTTACATGGAGTTTTTCTTCCCAACTGAAAATAGAAGCTTCCAGCAGGACAACGCCCCATGTCTCAAGGCTCGGATTGTGTTGGAGTGGTTCGAGGAGCATACTGATGAATTTCACTTAACTCTATGAGCCCGACGAGCCCCAAAGCGTCCCCGTCGATTCAGAACGGGGTCGGACGTTTTGGGGCTGTTGGGAGTATTTTAGGGGAGTAAGGATGTTCCCGAGGCCACCCGGGCAAATTATCTCAGCGTGGTGGAGTGAATTCTGACAGTGAGTGATATGCGGTTTTGTGAAGTCATTAAGTCGGAGTGTAGCAAAAGAAAGAAGAAAGGGCAGTTTTTTTGTAAATTTCAAAGAAGTTAACATTATATTTCCAAATATGTAAAACAATAAATGAAGAAATTTTTATTTCATTTCTTCTTTATATATGAGCAAAAAATAAACAAATAAATTATATATGCTTGATCTTGCAAACTTTGTTGTAAAAAAAGCAGAAGGCACTTAAAGTTAAAGTGATAATTACGGTATTTGTATTGAAATTTTAATAATGTTTTAAAGAGTAAAATTCTTTTTTGAAAGAAAGGGGGAAAGTTAATTAAATTGATAGTTTTTTTTTCAGTTAAGAATGATGTTCACTGAAAGCGAAATTAAATTTTTATAAAAACCAAGAACAGTTTTCTCTTAACCATATTTCTAGCAACATATTGTCTACATGTAAAAAATAATTATTTGCATTCTATATCAAAATTAAGACTTTGTGTTAAACATTTAAAAATTATTTATATTAATATGAATCTTTATGCATTTCAAATGAAGAATTTAAAAAAATTATTAAGGAAAATTTATTGTTTTTACTTGCATTACTGCAATCAATTTTCAGTGTTCAAGATGAGTCAGATACCACAAAATTATCGATTTTTGTCGATTTACCGTTGTTTTTCCAATTTTTCGCATTTTGTACATTTTAGAGAAATATACTGACCATTACTTAAGGTTAAAATTATTTGCTGATTAACATAGATAAATGATTAAGCACAAAATTTATGAAAAAGATATAAAAATAATTTTAAATTTGATAAACTTAATTTTAATTTTAAAAAAGTTTGAGCCAGTAATTGAAAAATTATAAATCGGTTGAGAAACACTTGTATGTGAAAAACAAATAATGATGATCGTATCATATTTAAAACGCCTGATTTATTAAAAATTTCCAATGTTATGCAATTACCAAATCCGTGCCAATTCGTGTCATATTAACTTAACATAAATTAATTATTAAATTAATTAAAAATATTGAATTTCACTCGTAAACTAGTTTTACGCGCTGTCAGTTTGTGTTTGGTTTTGTTGCGCTAGAGCCATAAATTTGACCATGCTGCGCCAAACTATGTAGAGATCCGTCAAGACAGGAGTATGAAATTAATGTGTAAAAACTTAATGGGAAGAAAATACAAAAAGGAGCACTGCTTAAATATTTATGTGCTGTCAGAATTATACAGGAATATCTAATAGGTTCAAATAGAATTTTTCGCTATGTATGTGTAAATTAAATATTTGATCTATAGGTAGTAATATTTTTCCGCAGAATATCGTCAGGATGGATTTTTGTATGCTTTATTAAGTGTTTGAATTTTAATGCATTTAAATTTCAAAATTTGTAAAAAAATGAATGAAGAACTAACAATTTCATTTCTTATTTATGTACGTCTAGCACATTTTGTAGTGAAAAAAGCAGATACTTTAACTTAAAGTGATAATTTAATTATTTGCCTTTCAATAAAAAAAAATGCGTTAGAACAAAATTATTTTGAAGAAAAGGGAAAAGCTAGATAAAATAATGCGCTTAAATGCAAGTATTATAAGATTTTTTTCTGTTAAGGAAGAAGTCCATTATACACTGAAAATGAAATTATTATTCTTATAAAAACTTAGAAAATATTAATAAACAAAATGGCTCTCTTAGCCATTTTGTTTTTTTAGCTTAGTATTGAGAACTACAATGCTGATGATTTGTAAAAAGTATTGATCTCCATTTTATGTCAAGATTTTAGTCAGTCATTTTGTGTCATACATTTAGAAAGTAATTATATTTGGATACATTACGCAAGACGTATGCAAAATGTTATGGACGGAAATTAATCAATTGTAACGAATTAAATGTAATGAATTCAAAATATCACATTTATATTTATCATTAAAATGTTTATACTTAAGAAATTAGGAAATAAATTTCTGATAAAAATTCATAAAAATCATTTATTATTATCATTATTTTATATTATTTAAAAAATTATTTATCAATCGTTATTTTCCTGTCGCTATTTTGCGACATGAGCTATCAAAAATCTTTCCTTCTAACTGCAAATGATCACTAATGGTTTCCCTTTCACTGTTGATAAATGACCACACAGCGGGCGTCTCTGCTCCGGAAATTGCGCTAAAGGGATGGACGATTCCATTCTGTTTCTAAGACAGAAAAATTAACCGGGGCTTTGAGGCAACCGAATTTTCTCTCCAGCCGGGCTCAGAGAGTTAATGTCCTGGCCACCTAATTCCCCGGATATTAATCCGATGGAGCACATTTGGGATGTGATGGAGCGGCAGCTCAGAGCTCAAACACCACCATGTCCGAATATCTAGACTTTGCGTGACCGCTGCTTAGACATTTGATACAACTTGTTTCCAGTCATATACCAAAAACTTGTGGCATCTATTCCCAGGCGAGTTGCAGCTGTTTTGAAGGCCAAAGGAGGCGCAACGTGTTATTGAGTAAGTGGTCATAATGTTTTGGCACTTCAGTGTATATATGTTTGATACAGAATCACTTCAGAATGGCTGCATCAATGTTGATGAAACTTGGTGCACAGGTTCCTCATTAGCCGACTTAAAGTACTATAGAGGTAAATAAGCCTAAACCAAGGTCCTAAGGGCAGGTTGGGTCAAAGTCTCCAAACTATATGTAACAAATTGACTGGTTGACATGCTTGGCGATTTCGATGAATCTCGGTAAACAGATATTCAGGTCCTTATTAGCCGACATTAAGTACTTTAAGGGTAAATAAGCTTATACTTAGGCAATCGCGAAAGGTTGGGCCAAAGTCTCCAAAATATATGTAACAAATTAGCCGGTTGGCATACTTGACGATTTTGATGAAACTCGGTACACATTTACCTCATTAGCCTACTTGAAGTACTGTAGGGGTAAATAAGTCCTTACCCAGGTCCTCAGAACAGGGTGGGCCAATGTCCCCAAAACACATATAACAAATAGACCGGTTGACATACGTGGCTATTTTCATGAAACTCGGTATACAGGTTCCTCAGTATCCAAATTGAAGCACTGTAGGGGTAAATAAGCCATATCCTACTCCATCAGGCAGGGTGGTCGAAATTCTCCAAAATACATGTAACAAATAGTCGGGTTGACATGCTTGTCGATTTGAGCGACTTGGGTGATTTTTACACATACTTGTAATTATGCAACTAAAAGTAACATAGGTGTAAATAAACGCTAATTAAATCCGTCAGGGTAGTGCGGGGAAAATCATTTTAATATAGTTATTAAATGGATCGATTGAAATGGAACTTGATATAACTGGTACAATTTTGATGACAGTTCGTACATATCTTCCTGTTAGGTTGACTTAAATTAGTTTGTGGGTAAATAAACTCTAATCCATTTTTTAAAAGGAGGGTGGAACAAAATTGTCAAAATATACGAAAATATGAGGCCCGATTAACATGCTGTTGGATATGTCTATGGCGATTTTGACAATATTTTTTACATGTGCTTCTCAGAGCCTGATTAAAAATACTCTATGGGTGAATAAACTCTAACACAATTCCTCTCAAGTAGGGTGTCGGTCAGTCGTTTAGATACCTCTGCCAAAAGGGCCGATTGACATAAAATTTGATGCAGATATAGAAATTTTGATGACACAGGCTACATATGTTCCTCTCAGGTTGACTAAAAATAATGTTGGGGTAAATAAACTGTAATCCCATTCCTCAGAATAGGGTGGGCAAAAATCCTCAAAATAGATGTAAACATTTGGGCCGATTGACATACTGTTGGATACGTCTTGGCAGAGTTTGATTAACTTTGGTTCATATGCTTCAAATTAGACAGTTAAAAATACTGTAGGGCTAAATAAGCGCTAACCTAATCGATGAGGTTAGGGTAGGACAAAGACGTTTAAATACATGCAGTTAATGGACGATTCACAAGAAATCTGATACGGCTTGGGCAATTTGATAAAACATTATACATATGTTTCTCACAAGCCAAATAAAAGGACTTTAGCACAAATACTTACTCAATACCTAAAGTAAGTTGAGCAAAGATACAGGCTGATTGAAACAAAACTAGATACTGCTGGAATGATTTTGATGAAACTTTCGTACGCATATTCCTTTTTAACCGACATGAAGCAGAATTGGGTATATAAAGCCTAAGCCTACGCCAACCGAAGGTGCTGTTTATGTCGCTTCGTCAAGCAGGTTTAATTCCATGCTTCAAAACAAGATAACCAATTTTGTTTGTACTTATTTAAGGCTCTGTATACATTCTTAAATAGAAATTCAAATTTTTTTAAACTTAGGAATAAACATTAGATTTGTTTCTTCGTAATTTTTATTTTTCCTTCATTTCTTAATAAACATTTCCAAAACGTTCCAAGCGTTTGGGCAGAAAGTTTTTGCTTTAAATAAGCAACCTCAAAATTACAACTTTGATTCAAGAACAAACGAATACATCTTCATAGGCTACTCAGGCGAAAACAGAATTTACACACTGTTTGAATCTCAAGCACAAAAAAGTCATAACTAGCAGAGATGAAAAATTCATAAACGAATTTGAAAACATGAGCAACTACGAAGAATTGTTTTTCCCGGAAATCATACCGAAAAAAGAATAACATCACCTACCTGACATCACAGATTGCGACTCAAAAGTTACCATCCAATCAGAAACGCAGAAAGAAACACACCCACCTTCAAACGATCAGATAACAGATTACCCCTACCTTGGAGTTGGAAGCTCGCGAAAAGAATCAAAAAAGGATTCTGATATTAAAGGAGATTGTACAATAAATGTTGACGCTCGAAGAGCACGTGGCAAGCAAACAAAATTTTTTACAGGGTAACCTGGACGGACGAGAAAGCAGTATAATTTCAAGGAGGAAATTGAGGAAGCTCAAATCGCTTTAGAAGGTGACATTCTATCCTTAAAAGAAGCTTTAAATGGACCGAATTCTGAAGAATGGCTTGAAGCCATGCGGACAGAATACAATGCTCTCTTAAAGAATCAAGCCTGAAGTCTAGTAAAACGACCTAAAGATAAAAACATTATCGGTTCAAAATGGGTACTGCGTAAAAAATACAACGCAGACGGTTCTATTGCTTTACGAAAACATTGTACTCGTCTTGTTGCAAAAGGATTCGCCCAAATACCTGACGTCGACTTTTCAAGAAACATTTGCTCTTGTCGCCAGACCTGGTTCTATCAGAACTGTGATGGCCTGATGTGCAGAAAAAAATCTAGAGATATTTCAACTAGATTTTATCATGACCTATGTCAACGGTGATCTTGATGAAGAAATTTTTATGGAACAGACTGATCATTTCATAGACCAGAATCATCCCGATTATGTGTATAAACTGCAAAGATATCTCTATGGCCTAAAACAGGCTGGTAGACAATGGTTCTGTAAGTTAGATGAAAAACTTAAATCTTCTGGTTTAAATCCACTGTGTTCTGATAAATGTGTTTATAAATTAAAGAACTCTAAAGGTGAGTTTATTGTAATTATTTATGTCGATGATTTAATTTCTTGTACTAGTAATGTAAATTTATATCTTGAATTTAAAATTTTTTTGTCAAATGAGTTGGCAATTAAAGACCTAGGAAAATTAAATTTTTGTTTAGGAATAGAGTTTTCACAAATTGCCAAAAATGGTCAATTTACCATGACTCAGAGTAAATACATTGAAAATGTTCTGGAGAAATTTAACATGCAGGATGCTAAGACAGTGGAAACATCTTTGGACCCTAGTATCAAATTAACTAAAGAAATATGTCCTAAAACGGAAGCCGAAAAGGCTGAAATGTCATTGTACCCTTATCGGTCTTTAATTGGATCACTCATGTTATCATCACTATTTGTACTCGCCCTGATATTTGGCATACTGTTAGATATTTAAGTCTATTTAACGAAAATCCAGGCATGCCTCCCTGGACAGCTGCTAAAAGATTATTAAAATATCTGAAAGTTACAGAAAACCGTGGTTTAACTTTCCGTTCTACAAAAAGGCCTTCAGTTGGTTTTGCCGATGCTGACTGGGCATCAGATATTACAGATAGAAAATCTTACAGCGGTTGTGTGTTAAAATTTGCTGACGGAGCCATCTCATGGTAAAGTAAAAGACAGCATTGTTCCATCACCGAGGCGTAATATATTGCACTGTCTGAATGTGTCAAAGAAATTGCTTATCTACGCCGTTTTCTAAATGAGTTGTATGACTCAGTAGATGAAACTCCAACCTTTGTATTTTCTGACAGCCATGCAGCTCCAAAACTTGTTCAAAATCCGATCTTTCATTCACGCACTAAACACATTAATATTCGATGTCATTACATCCGTTAAGTTAATGAACGTGGTGAAATAAAGATAAATTACATTCCAACTGTGATCAAATGGCTGCAGACATTCTAACTAAGACTTTAACGTTCCAAAAGCACGACAATTTTTGTAAATTAATTGGTGTTAATGTCATTAATGTTTGATTTTTATTATTGTTTTGTATTTTTATTTGTGGAAAGTTAACAGCGAAAGGGGGATTCATGGAAATTATACGCAGTTTACTTTCCTTCGGTCTCCTCATTCAATCTTCTAACCAATCACAAGCTATTGTGATGATATCATGATGCAATAGGTCACTGCGTGATGTCATACATATATATCCCATGATTCCTTTCACGGAGAGACGGTAAGAGGTTTAGTGATGTACTTTATACTGTGCTGGTAAAACGTCCTTTTATATCTGTGCCTTTGTCTTACGTGCTACATGTTTAAAATAAACGATGATCAAACCAGTTTCTCGAATTCTGCTAATTGAACTCTGCTAATTTCAACTTCAGTATTTTAATGCGAATTTTTTAAAATAAGTCGATTTCGACCCGTTTTCATGGTCGGAATGTTTGAGCCACTGTTTTCTCCTTATTTATTTGGGAGAGAATGTTGAGCATGTGTACGTTACCTCACATATTTCCACCAGGGAATGAAGCATTATTCTAGATATCCCTTGCAACGCCGGGCCACGCAGCTAGTAACTTTCTTAAAAACCCTGTTCTATTTGATAGATTTGGTATGAATTTTTCTAGAAATATAATAATACTCAAAAACTCTTTGTAATTAAGCTTTGTTCAAAGAGGTTCCATATTCAAATAAAGCTTTAATTTATACTTCATTTATAGATTGACCATTTTTTGACAAATCAGAACCTAAATATTTAACAGATTCCACTCTAATTTTACTTTTATCTTTAGATAACTTTAAACCTTATTTTTGTGCTCTATCCAAGACAGATTTTAACTTAGCATCATATTCGTCCTGTGTTTCACCATATACCGGAATATCATCTATATAAATTAAGATTCCATTGATACCATTAAATATATTTTCGTTTTTTGATAGACCTCAGGTGAGGTGGTAAAGCCATGTGGTATTCTGCGAAATTTGTATCTCTCAAAATTTGTGAAAATAGTGCACAATTTAGAGCTCTCGTCAGTTAAAGCAATTTGTAAAAATGTGCTAAATGCATTTAAAAGTCTAAAATATTTATTTCCTTCGAGTTCTGAAAAAATACTTGATTGAGTGGCTATTGTTACCTTTTAATATACTTATTTAAACAACTGGGATCCAAATCAAATCCTAACTTCTTTATTGGGTTTTTGCACAACAGCTACAGGATAAACCCATTCTGTTGGTTCAGTATCTTTTCAGGTACTCCATTTGTAAACATTTTATCTATTTATGCTTTAACTTTATCCTATAAGGATTAATTTACTAAGAAAACCAGTGACAACATCATACATTTTTTAAAAAATCTACATTTTCAATACTGAAATCATTTTATTTCTATTTACAAATCCTAGCTATTCAGAAGAATCCAAGAATCCACACGCTTGAATTTTGTTTTATAATATAAAATTCTAAGACTTCAGGTTTATCGTCACATGTACAAAGAAAATTCACAAGTTCCTAAAACATTCAACAAATGTCTATATACGACGTCAAACTTTTATTCGTTTTATTTATAACTTATTTCCTTTTCACGATATTGAACTTTGAAAGTGAAGGAATATTTACTTCTGCTCCTATATCTATTTTGCACGGTATTTTCGTTTTACTAATGTATATCATTTTCTTCCACACGGAATTAATATCAACAACAACCGAATTTAATTTCATTTCGTTACTTTCGGTTTCGTAATCGTCAGCATTAACGGCATTTTCCACTTGATTTATCAAGTAAACGTTTTCAAAATGATTTAATTCATAACATTTGTGGCATCGTTTACCGAAAGCGGGTCATTTTCTAAACGCATGAATCATGTTTCGCTTTGAACATCTACAATTTACTACTGATTTATCCAGTGGCAACTCGTCAGCTCAAAAAGAAGCAGTGCTGCAAAAGTTCTATAGACCAAAGTTGTAGTTAATTTTGTGCTGATTATTTTGGTATATAATGATGATATACTAAAAATTGTTAGTTTTTGAGATATAAGCAAAAAAAATGGGAAAAATAT
>BGPR01004746.1:0-103717 GCA_013235015.1 Araneus ventricosus
TCCGTGTGGCATGGTGCGTATTGCTGTAATTACTTTTGAACTCTATTTCGCAATTTATTCTGCTAGCAAACGTGAGTGATTGAGCGAAAATCGCTCTGACTTAAAATCATATTGCTCGCTCAAAATTAATGGAAATCAAGAAAAAGGGATTTAAGATAAATCGTATGAATTAGTCAGAACGTGTATGGTGAAATCTAGTCTCTATCTCTCAGAGTTTACTTTAGCTCATGGTTGTATGCGCTACTCCAGAACCGGAGAGTGCCACGAGTTCTATCCGAGATTGTGTTTGTGCTATCTGCTTTACTTTTGCTATGGTTTGCAGAAGCAAGCTTGTAGCACTTCTGAACAAGTTCGTCTTGGTGACTTGAAGGCGCTACTTCGCACAGCTTATTCCACTACACACTTATCGTGACAAATTGCGAAGACGGATTTTTTACAGGGTGCAGTAAAACTAAAATTGCTATCTTGGGGGGAGTTCAGAATCATGCTTGTCTTCTGGCTGTCTGCGTACTCCGTTTTGCCCATATCACAATGAGTTTACTCAAAATAAGCTTATAGTTTCGACTCTGGTTATAACTCGTTTCAATACTTGTTTCAACTTGCCTATCTTGACTATCATGGCGGTCAGAATACGCACTTTGCTTCAATTTATGACAAAAGAAACAAGCTAGTACTAATTGCACTGAATAATATATTTCTCCAGTTCAGAAGTAGGCCAGAGAGTGCAGGAATGCTCAGAGGCCACCACCCCTTTCAGGAATATGTGCCCCATTCAGGAAAAATTTACTAGCAAATCAGAAGGTATTTACTACGCCAGTTCAACTGCTGAATATAAATAATAATTGGCGAAAATTTGAAAGTTTCATTATTTATTCGTCCCCATGACAGTGGGTCGTACCTATCAGGGGAACAGGCCCCTGTCCAGACAAATCAGAGCTCCCCGTCGTGCAAACTCTAGCACCATTCCTGCTAAAATTAATAATTTTTCTTAAAATTAAAAACAGAATTATAATTATTTTTTCATGTTCCAAGAAAATAATGTTGTCGCGTATTTAGGGTCTGAAAATTCAATTCAAGATTTCACTTCCTCTATGGACGAGTTTTCTGATTTGTTTACTTATATTAAAAACTTTGGCTTTATTTGCATTACTTTTTGATTTCCGCTTTGAAGATTCCATTGACTTAGCATTACACCGAAATTACGTAGTTAAAGCATTTAATGTAAATAAACACTATAGAAAACTCTTCCACTAAATCTGCTGCGCCCGATGGAAAATTTAACAAATTTGTGCTTTTTCTTTTGTTATTACGAATCTCGAACTATTTTTTTTCCGCCATTGACTGTAGTACGTTCAACGAATAACATTACATCACAGTGTAATGAAAAGATGATCTCATTTGCATATGGGCATATGGCAGGTTCCAAAATTTCTGTTGGGATTTTCTGTTCTTTAGATTCAAATCCAGGACTAGAAAACCAAATGACTCATGCAGATCTAGTGCGACTTTCAAACAGTTGAGAACATAAAAATAATACTAGCTTAAATTTATAAAAGGAAATTCATTCTTTATTTATCCCTCTTTATTACCATTACCCCCAAGAATGAGAAACTACATCAGAAAACTCTTCATATTCAAATTTCATTTTTATTTCTGAAATATCATCGAAAAGCAAGAAGAAGAAGCTGCTAAAAAAACACGTTGAGTTTGTTGATGTTTATTTCGGTAACAAGCCGACCGTTATATTTTCGTTTTCTTTTTGGTTTGTGAGGAAAAAAATCTTTAATAATGTTTATTAACGATTGTTTAGTATCTTTTGCCGCTATAACATGCATTAAGCTTCTTTTTGTACCTTTGTAGTAAGTTTAAGTATTTTCTTTTCTTTTTTTAAATATATTATCGTTGGAATTTGTTTACTTAGGAAATGATACATTTTCTGAAGTGACTCTTCATTTTTTAAAAAAATACTTTAAAAGTTGCTTTGATTTTTGTGTATTATTTCAATTTTATTCTGGAAAATTTTAAAAACATTGTGAACTTGCATTTCTCTTTAAAACGTTTAAGAATATTTTAATGAGTTAAAAAAATACATTTATTATTATTATTTATTTTAAGTCAGTGAAGTTCTCTCCCCATGCGAAAGATCTAAACTAGTTAATGAAATATTATTTCTTTATGCAACTTGGACTACTTATATCTATTTCTCCTTCATTTGTTACAAGTTATATATTTATTGTTCATTTAAATATTTGACCTGCTCTTAATTTATATTTTTCATTATTTAAAAATTGTTTTACAAAATTGAATAACAGTAGACATGGGATGAAACTATTATATGTAAAATTTGTTTTTTCTTATTTAGCAAATCAACAGATTTTGAAGTTCATCGTAATTGGATGGCTATTACTCATCAAAAGCATATACAGGAATGGTATTTTGAGGTAAAAATTCTATTTTCTAGTGCATTTGTTTTGTTTATATAATATTTCTATATATTTAATACAGAAATTTATATACCCTAAGGAGCATAAATAAAAAGGAAGAACTTCAAATTTATGTGTTTATTTATCTCATAAATTTATCAGTGTTTGAATTCAAATTGTGAAATGTAAATATATGATTAATTTTAAGTAAAGTAACAGATCTTTATATAACTAAGGGCTGATAATAACATTCTTACTAATTTTAACATGTTAGATTAAACAAAATATGTGTTTTAATAATAAACTATGATGCATATCTGCAACTATTTAAAACTATATATATGTGCTCTTATGTGGATTTGCAAATTATATACAAAAGAAGTGAATAACAGTTTAAATTGTATTACAGTAACATGCATTTGAATCTATAATTTTCATCATTTTCATTACATAAAAATGTATCTTAATTATAAAAAATTACAAATATTTCTTACTTAGTAGATAAAATATGAGTATAGGTATTTAATACCTACAATTTTTATTTATTCAACAACTTGCAACTGAAAAAAATAAGCTCTGGTTAGCTTTATGTTTATCTTGTTTGCAAATAATAACAAATACAGTTAACATTACATAAAAAGTTACATGATGTATCTTTACAGCTAGTTCAATAGTTCTAAATATGATCTTAATATATTTAAAAGTAATAATTAATCAATCAGAATTTACTTCCAAACACCAGTAATCAATATTTTGTGTAATGAAACTATATTTAAAATGAATGTTATTTGATTTCATGAAACTGTATTTATAATTCTAATACACATGAAAACAAGTATTATCTTGTATACTGGTGATGTAGCCATCTGTAGTTTTCTGTTAACTGTCAATTGACTTTTCACTGATTTATATATGTAGAGCAGAATGTATGTGTGAGTGTTCCTTAAACAAATTACAGTTTTTGTACAATCTTGACAAAATTTGGCGCATGTACTCTTCAGAACAAGAGAAAGATCATTGTTAACTTTTCAAAGCCGAAGGTTAAGTGAACATTAAGAAAAATTTTGTCATTTTTCCACAATATCCGAAAATATTATTTTACAAAATCAATTTTTTCACTATCTTAAAGCTAAAATAAATGAGCTTTTCAGTGACATCACTTTAATTTCTCTAAAAAAATTTCTCTCTAATTTTAATAATTAAACAAATTTTTTATATACAGACATTAAACACATAAAAAAGAAGAATACAGATGAACTGTTGCCAGTACACATTAAAAGAATTAAGAAAGAACACTAAAGAAATTTTAAAGCAAATTTGGTTCAGTTATTTCATTTTGGCCAGAATTATTTTGAATTATCTTTACTTTTCCAACAGTGGCAATAGGTCATTGTGCTTATAGTTTCCTGTCTCCCACAACATTTTGATACTAAAACGACTGAGCAATTCTGGGTATTCTGCTAGTAGCTAATAAATCTGACTCTGGTCATAAAAGCAAAATTATCTTGGCCAGTTACATTCTAAACCAATATGAGATTGTTTATTTTTTAAATAGTTCAATTATGATTACTTTGTTTAATTATATATGAACCTAACTATTTGTTATTGTTGTATTACTATAAATTTTTTTCAGGAAACTTCCCAATGGACTCTTGATTACCCACCATTATTTGCTTGGTTTGAATACCTGCTGTCATTTCTTGCCAAATATTTTGACCCAAAAATGCTACAAGTGACTAATTTAAACTATGAGAGCAAACAAACTGTATTCTTTATGCGATTGTCGGTAATACTGTCAGATATTGTTTACTGCTATGGGGTCAATAGGTGAGTTTTACAAAAACATTTTACGTATCTGGTTAATTTCTTTACTAATTCCTTTTAAGTGATGATGTAGATGATGAAAGGTAAAGTAATGAACAGTAATTCGCCAGAACACGGTTTAAACGTATTTTCAGCAAAGTGTAATTTTTGCCCCTAATATAAATAAAAATTACGATTCCAAGTCAAAGTAGCATTTCTTTATAAACCGATATGCTTGGGGAATGCCGATTTCTGGATACCTGAAAAGTCCGGATAGTTGAGTGTGATGGGAAAAATGGGTGTTGGGGGGGGGTAGATTGTGGCCCTTTTTTTTTACTGATTCTGTTCCTTTATCTTTTTTTTTTTTTGGTTGTTGATTTCGTTTTTAGGTCTCGTTTTTTAGAGAAAAGTGAGGACCTTTTTTTTTTGGTTCTCACTTTTGCTTTTGGGCCCCCCCCCCGGGGGAGCGGGGGGGGGGCGGGTGGGGGCGTGCGTCCAGAAATGAATTGTCCTCGGGAATGGAACGGCACGGGCAATCACTTGCTAAATTTTGTCGTGCGGATGTAAAATTTTTAGAAAAACCCAGTTTCTAATTTTTCCGGTTAATTGAGCTTTTTGGATACTTGAAATCCAGATAATAGAGAATTTACTGTATTACAAATTGTTAGTACTGTTTGTTTTGGAAACCCATGCCTATTACTTTTGGATGATGTTACTCCACAAAGGGGTGATGCACAGTGAGAAAGAGCTCTTTTCTGGGGTTCTTTGTTAAACAAGCTTTTTTTTCTGGTGTTCTTTGTTAAACAAGCTCTTTGTGTAGCTATTCTTTTCGGATGTTGATATTCATTTTCTTTTTTAATCCCATTATTTTGTTTTAATTCGGAACTTGTGTAATGTTCCGTATATTGCTTAGTAAAAAATAAACATCTCCTCCTCATTCTTTCATCTCAAATCAAAGTTGACTTGTGCATGTGCTAAGGCACAGAGGGTTTTCTTGTCTGAAAACAGATAATATGCCTTTTTTTTTAAATAATTAAAGTGATAGTTTTATTGTTTTTATTTTTAAAATTTGCCACCTTTTCTGACCATTAATCTGAGTTAAGATCCTCATTCACCTTCCACCCTCTTGTCTCAGCCCTACAATTCACTTTTACATTGTCTGTATGCAAAGCTATATTTATTTGTTGAATTACTGTTTATTCTATATCCCATTGTTTTACAAGGGGAGGTCATGACTTGGGAAATTCAGTTCGGGATGGGACTTGGTTTATTAATAGTTTACCTTTAGGGTGTTCATCCATTAAAATGCTAAAGCACAATGGCCAGCCAATTGGGAGAAAATGGCCCTCAAACTTTCGGTATAGCTTATATACCAGTAAGTTGTGACTGTTGTTGAAGCGCGAATAGCATGGACGGTATAGTACTGGTGTGCAAACCTTTTGCCCAGAGTTTGATCCCGCCTCCGTGTTCTTTTTTGAAAATTTTTTTAAAAATAAATATTTAATTAAATTAAAAATTTATAAACATCTTTTATTAAAATATTAATAATTTTTAAGCATTAAATATTTTTTATTCATTATAAATTTTTAATTAAATTAAACATTTATTTTAAAAAATATTTTCCAAAAAGGAAGCGGAGGCAGGATCGAACCCTGGGCAATAGATTTGCTCACCAGTACTATACCATTCATGCTATTCGCGCTTCAACAACGGTTACAACTTACTGGCATATAAGCTATGCTGAAAATTTAAGGGCAATTTTCTCCCAATTGGCTGGCCGTTGCGCTTTAGCATTTTAATGGATGAACACCCTAAAGGTAAACTATTAATAAACCAAGTCCCATCCCGAACTGAATTTCCCAAGTCGTGCCCTCCCCTTGTTAGTGTATTTTAAACAGCAAGAATCTCTTTTATATCTTTTGCAACTGCAAAATGTTTCTTGGAAATTTAATTAAATTAAAAATATGCTATTTAGCTTATTTGGCTGTGACAAATATGCTTTTTATAAAGGCTTTTTTTGTTCATATTTATATTTTGCATATTTTTTTCAAATATTTATAATAAGATTTGTAATTCATATCATATTATTAAATTGCATTGTTACTGTAAGTATTTTCTCCTGTAAAATCTGTATGAATTCAGTGATTTGCAGGGTAAATGGTCTGAGTAAGCAGTTGATTGAGAAGAAAAAGATGCTGATTGTTTTTTTAAAAATTGAACCATTCAAAGGATGTAAGCTTTCATAACTATCTCAGAAAGATTCATATAATTATGCTTAAATGTAACTGGAAAAGATGTGCTACAATTGTAGTAATCACAATAATATTAATATTACTGTTAGATGCAAATTACTCAACATATATACTTTTACAGCACAACTTTTACCACTTGTCTTGTAAGTTCACTATCATAAGTCGACATATCACACATAAGTCAAAAATTCATTATCGAAAGTTTATTTTTATTTTCTTGTAGAATTTCATATTGAAAACAAATGAACTCTTCTCAAACTTAACTTTTTTTCTGGTGGCTGAGAAGTTCATCAATTGCGCACTAATTCTTCACTTGCATTAAGTTCTGATTGGTGGATACCTTTGTGGTGGCAAAGCAAAATGTATACATATAGTAATATAACATCAGTGTTTGCAACAGAAATAAAATAATTTGCAATTTATTATAATCAAATATTAATTTAAAATGAAAATGACACATAAAGCATAACAAATAATATAAAAAAAAATTTTTAAAGTCAATTCCTACTTAGGTGATTCGAGATATAATGAAAAATGTACTGCGCATGCGCAAAGATATGGCTAAAATATGGGGTGCTTCGATGATCCCATGGGCCATCCATATTCCCAAGAACCAAGTCTGTAATGTTAATAGTTTTCGAGATATAATGAAAAACGTACTGCACACGCGTCATGCAAAATATGAAATGACAGACAAGAAAGCGAATTAATATTGCATTGTCATCTAGTTCTGAGCTATGTCTAAAGTTTCAAGTCTCCAGCTCTTCGGGAAGTTAGTTTAAAATCGATTGCAAAATTTGAACAAGATATATAAATAAATAAATAAATATATATATATATATATATATATAGGGAGAGTGTGAACTAATAGTAGGAATTGAAAAAACAGTGTGTGTTTGGATACAAATTCAAATATGTAATGTATAAAATTCATTGACTAGGTATATTGTTTACTTTCTTAATTAGGCAGCACCACACTATAAACACTCCTCAATATAAATTTGTACCTCGTTGTGGGTCCATTTAAATTCTCCATCTAAAAGTTGATGTATATTGTGTGATGAATATGCTTTTTTTTCCTTCTTCCTTGAAGTATTGGATTTACAACATAAAGATAATATTCTTAAAGTATTCTAAATATAAATTGTAATAATTACATAAAATCAGAAATCTATAGTAGTTGATTTTTTTTTCATCTAAATTGCTGAAAACAGTTGTTTTTGTAATTTGATTTAATTTTTTCACTCAATTAAATATTTATAATTAATACATGTCTGTGAAATAGTTGCTAGAAAGTTAGAGGAAAAACAAATTAGAGTTGCTATTACAGTCAAACGTCGCAAATCCGGACGGCCAAAATCCGGATCTTTTTCATTCCGTAACTCCCCCCCCCCAAAAAAAATATATATCCTCCTAACTTTTAACCGGTCATAACCATCTGGGGAGGGAAGGGATTTAACCACATGTACAACGATGTGTGACGAAGGTGTTGCGGGTGGGGGGGTGGGGGGATTGTAATCCTAATGTTAGGATCTCAAAAGAAAAACTGAAATTTTTGAACTACTTGAGTACATCAAGTCAATAGAACAATAAATTGTCGAAGATGACGCCTTTGAAGTACTGCATTGCGACGATAAAGCCCCGACAGAGTGTCAGCTCACCGATGCCGAAATATGCAGTATAATGTTGATGGACTCCCAAGAAGAAACACTCTGAAGAAGAAACAGAAGTGGAAGATAAAATACCAATTGACAGTTTAGTGGAAGTGTTGAAGACCGCAATAAAAGGACTTGAGCAAAGGGACTTTATTTCGGAGTCGGACATAACGGCGATACATAAAATAAAAGAGAAGTTACTTAATCAAAAACCGAAACTAATGAAGCAACTCACTTTAAATAAAATGTTTTGTAAAAATGTTAAAATTAATAAGAAATAATATTAATTATGTTTATAAATAAAATAAAATAAGTAATAAATAAGTTTAAAAAAGAGTTTAAATTGAATTCTGTATTTTATGATGTTAAATTCACTTCTTAATACTGAAATGATCTAAGATCTGGAATTATCCCAAATCCGGAATTACCGAAGTCCCGATGATTCCAGATTTGCGACGTTCAACTGTATATGAATTATGTGTTTGCATCAAAATTTCTTTTAAATATTCTGTGTTATTACATAAAATTGTGTTTGAAAAATTCACTTTTCTTTCTTATAAATTCCTTTTTGTTTTTAATATTATAAATAGGCATTGTGTGGATTTCATTCTTATATGATTTTTCTCCAATTTGTATAGGATTTACAACTTGATAAAGGAAAAGAAAGGTAAAGGTCATGATCCATGGGTATCAGCTGAGGCAACTCTTGCAATGCTGCTTCTTTGGAATCCAGGTCTTTTATTAGTAGATCACATTCATTTCCAGTATAATGGCTTTCTGACTGGATTTTTGTTTATTTCCATTGCTGACATGTTTGAGGTGAACGTGCATGTCATTTGTGACATTTTTATTTCACTTTTACTCGTTAGAAAAAATTAATAATTTCCTAATGCTGATATTCTTTCTATATTAATACCATTGCCATTTAGTAGTTATTAGTTTTTACTTTCTCGTATACGAAGTATACAAAGAGAAAGTATTGTAATCGTCAAAAAATTCGAACTCGGGATTTTGACGAATCTCCACGTTTTAGACCTCCCTGAGTCCGAAAAACGCAATTTTGGAATTATGTCTGTGAACACGATAACTCAAAAACTATGAGAGCTACGGGGATGAAATTTGGTATGTGGTCTTTAAACATAATTTGTAGGTTTCTATCAAATTTTGGACAAAATCCGTCATCGGGAAGTCTGTCTATCTGTATGTCCGCGGTCATGCGAACACTATAACTCAAAAACTTGAATAGCTAGATGGATAAAATTTGGTACACAGTTTTATCGTCATGAATGTAGGTACGTATAAAATTTTGGGTCAAATCCGTCAAAGGGTTGACTGTCTGTCGGTCCATATAATTTACTTTTGAAGAGAATCCGTTATCTCCATGCGCATGCGTACTGGTTACTGCTGTTCCCGTAATACGGTCATCTTGGCTCTCTTCCAAATTCTTCTCAAATGAAAGCGAATTAATTATGGAGTGTTTTCTTTTAATTTTTCTTTCACGCCGAAACATTTTCTCAATAAGAGTTGCATATTTGATTTGCTGTTAGTTTTATTTTGTATATTTCGTAATGCATTTTTTTCTGAGTAGATTTTGCATTATTTTTACTCTGACAGAACGAAAGTAGTTGTTAAAAGTAAAGTTATAAAGTAACAAACCAAAATTAGTGTCAATTGATTCATCAGTTCTGTTCTTCATGCTTTTTTAATTTCTTAAGCACTCTGCCAATGTGCATGATATTTTCAACTACAACTATCGATAGTAAATTTATAACAATCAGATCGGAGATATTGCTGGCAAGCTAAAAGGCTGCTTAGATGTGTGCAAATCTTTTAGTAACTTACATTAGATAATTGAAATTTGGTATGTGGTCTTCTAATTTTTCCACGAGGTGGGAGGGGAAACAGCAGCTTTTTGGGGAAGTATAAGAGAAAGTTTAGGGGAGGCCACTCCCGCTGGTTTTTCAATGGATATGGCTGATTCTCAGTTTCATTGTCTAAATGAAATGAACATTTATTTTTAATTAAAAATCAGTATGATGTAATAATTAATGATGACGAAAGAATCTTTATATTTTAATTGGTTTTATATATTGTTACAAAGCTTTAAAGTTGTTTCCCTGAGATACTAATCTTGGCGATGAATTTGACGATTTGGCGGCGACTTTGGCGACAAAAGGAATTTTCTAGAAGGACCTCGAACTTTCAACTTATTTCTACTGGCTTCATGAACCTTCTGGAGATTACTTCACTTCCTATATAATGAAGTCACTCCCTGTTGAAAAAGTATAAAAGCAAGCTTTCAAACCAAGAAGAGTTAGTTGGATTTTGATCAGTAAGCAAGCTGGTGAGCTATAAGAAATCTTCGAGGCTGAGTTGAGATTTATCGGTAGTCTCTGTTGTGAATTTTTACAAGTGCTGTTTTAATACTTGTGCTACGTTTCTTTTCCTAGAATATTTGTAAAATAAAGAGCTTTATTTTTTAATCCTGCTTATTGGATTGCATTCATGTACACTCACAAGACCATTTTGTTTCAATATATATCAAGTCAGTTGCATTTCTTAACAACAACCTCCATTATTAACCATACAGAATAGGGTGGCCCTTATTTTTTAATGTTTTAATTTCAATTCGCACACCCTCCAGTTTTTTTCCTTTTATGCCAAGAAACAATTAGAGACCTCATTTGTTCAAATCAGAGGTTGGGAACACGTGCCACATCACGGTAGAAGTGGGAAGCCTGTGGGTGCAGGCAGCATGCTCCATCCTTCACAGGCGACCATCGCCCTCAGTCTGCTCTAGTCACTGTCCGAGTAAAATATAAGTGCAATTATGGTTTCTAATTTGAGAAGCGGTGATCTAATATCCATTTAATTGGTAGCAAGTGTCACCAAATTAACGGAAGCAAACTTCCATCTAGCCTGCAAGTACTATCAGTGTTATTTTATAATTTGCATTAGGTTACACTGTCCCTAAGTAAAAGTGTGAATTCAGAATTGTGCAAATGCTTAATTTTTTGGGAGGCTTGGCAAGGTTCCCTAAAATAGCGACACCTCATTGTGTAGAAAAAATCATGATTTACTCTTATTGGCACAATCTTTAAAAATGGAGGGCAGAAACACAGAGAGAACCAGAACGTAAGTTTACATCAGATTTAAATAATTTATTTGACACTAAAACTTTGGAAATTATAAGAATTCAAGAGAGAACGTTTTTATTCAATCAAAGCGAGCCTGGGTGGAGGGAATGTCTTTATGAGAATCGGTATGAAGCTTGAAAAGCCTGAAGAAAAGGCATTATTGAGATTCAGAGAACAACAAAACACATGGACTAAGGCTCATTGTAGTTCGGAGATCACAAACAGTTGCATGGATTCACCAGAAGAATTGTCAGGCATCCAGGATATTTCTGATCAACCTGGGCCTTCATCAACTTATTACCCGGACGTCTCTTGAGAGAAACAAAGATGCACATATATTAATGGGAATAAAAAAATGTATTTAGGAGGAAATGTTTTTAACTCCAAAATTAATGGCTGTATTTGATTGATGACACATTAGTCAGTAAAATGTCATTTTTGTTCTCAAAACCATAGATGAGTCTTTGAGGCATAACATAGATGAAATGGCAATCAATCGAAATATGATCCCAATATATCTGGAAGATTTTCATAAAAGAATGGTACTAAGATTAAAGAATAATTTAAAGGAAATGAACCGAGTTTCGTATCCTTTCTTTGGGATGGTAAATTGCTACCTGTTTTAAATGAGTGAGATTTAAAAAATGAAAGGCTACCTATCATTGTTACATATAAAAATCAAGAAAAATTGGTCGAGTGCCAAAATTAGAAAATTCTTCAGGGAAGGAGCAAACTATGGCTGTCTGGAGTATTCTAAAAGATTGGGGGTGGGAAGACAAGGCTCAAATTCTCTGTTCTGACATAAATAGTTCCAATAGTGTTATTACATTTCTAAAGTAGTATGCAGATCGTGAAATGACATGTTTTCAATATCGGCATCAGATGTATGAAAAAGTGCTACGGAGTGTTTTAGAACATGTATTACCTCAGGTGACTAGTAGTCCAGATGTTTTTTGTTTTTTTAAGTCGGAGAAAATGGAAGTAATGCTTAAACGAAATATGTAGTGAGAGCGAAATACTGAGTATTGTAAAATAGCTTTCTAATGCACTTAAAAAATCCAAAATTGAAGCTTGATTAAAGGGAATGGGTTGAATTACAAAGATAGTAAATTTTTATCATTTTTCAAATTTTTAACAAGATTTTCTAATGAATATTTACAAGTTAAGTTATTCAGAATTTAGATATGACATCACAAAATTAGTTCATTGTTGTTTTTTTTTCAGAAAAAGCATTAGCAGACTTCATTTCTCAGAAAAGTTTAAATTTATTAAAGCAATTGGACGTGGAGAAATTGGATTTCTGAATCTCGGTCCAGATCTTTGGGATAGGGACGATTCTTATTTAAAGTCATAAGCAAAATTCAGGGAAAACTCAGTGTTTTCAATGAAACAGCCAAAAGAGGGGTACAATTTATGCAAGCTTTTAATCAGCTCTTAATTGCAGATGAAGAGCAAAATCGATTTCTTTTTCAAGACCACAGAAAGTAGTACCCGGACTGCACAAGAAGGCTATTCTTAAACGCGAAAATTTATTTCAATATATTATTAAAAACTGTATATGTATATTTTAGTTTTTAATATATTATCAAAAATTATATTATTAAAACTGTAAATTATTATAGCAAAATAATACAATTTCTTTATGTGAATAACAAATATACAATTTTAAATATTTAATTTTTAGCAATTTTTTTCTACTACATCTTTATTCAAACCTTTGCGGACGTGTGACGTTTTTTAGAGCACTCTGACCAGATTGCCAACCCGTTTTTTCCAACTCTACGTTTACATAATTATATGCAGATTTATTTTTTATGGTATAATAAGATTAGACTTTGAATGAATGGATGTTACAAACGTTTATATTCGAGTTGGAGTCACTATAATTCTTCGTGAACTGTATTGTCCTCTACATCAGTCTCAGAATTAGATTCTTGGTCACTGTGCTCAATCACTTCTCTATTGAAATTCGTCCTCAGCTTGTCTTTCCTTGCTTAATTCTTCAAAAACAACCAAATATTGCTCTGTAGGGATAACTTCCCGCCGTTTCGTGACACTCAGTTTGGATTATGGAGAGTGTTTCAAGCGTGATCAGACCAAACTGATTGATTCTTTGTCAGTGGAAGTGTTGGGGCAAGTAGGAGGAATGTTAATACGAGGTTAGAGGGGTGCACCTTCAATATTTTTTATTCAGCTTATGATACATACCCACTGGCACACTCTATACACCATACCTGTCAGCAATGGGTTAATCAAGCTCGATGTGGCACGGGTTAACCTTTATATATTGAAGAAATATTTGGTATACATATTCTGGTAAAAAGAAAAAAATTAAGGGGTGTATGCTTAACAAATATTAAGTAAATTTTTCACCATTATAATAAGGGCCACTCCAATACAGAAACATTTTTATTTTTACAGTTACAACATTTTTAGCATATCTTAATTTTTATTTATTATAATTATTAATTAATTAATTAGATATATATATAATTTAATTTTGCAAGTAATTATTGATATGTTTATTAATTTCTTTTGAATATTATGTTATGACATTTTATACATTGGTTATTATTGATATATATGTAATAATCTCACTTAATTTTATTTCAAATTCTGATATTATATATTTTAAAGTCTTAATGTATTCCAAAATCACTTTTCTTAAACTCCAGTTTCGACTATTTCCCGCTCTGAAGGTATATTAAATCTTTCGTTTTGGCATATTTATTGCTAAAAGAATATTCTAATCGTTTCCACGCGCACACAACTCGCGAAATCAGAGACTTATTGCCGCCACGAATTTTCCCTAAAACACTTGCGTAATTTACTAAAAATAGCTATTATTCCCTTCACTTTGATCACATATCTATCTGTTAAATCCCTACCTGAGAAAAAGCAGAGATCTTCTATTCTCTTTTGGCATGAAAACTTAAACGAAGATGTACGTACATTTCGTCACTCTCCGATAATAAAAATGGAATTTAGAATAACTCGGCCAGTGTTTTTTGTTTAACGACTACAATTACGAATACATTATATATATATATATATATTCCATATTCTGTTTTCTCTCAGTTTTATATATTACAGGGTTCGTACGCGTCCTTAAAAGTCCTTACAAATCCTTATTTTTATGCCCCATTTTTAAAAAGTCCTTGAAAGTCCTTACTTTTTACTCTGCCATTATTAAAAAATTTAAAATTTCACCGATTATCGTTTTTCTAATTCCTCCTTCTCGGTGGCTCTAATCTCGGTCGACCTGGCTCTCGCGGAATGCGGTGGGGGTGGGGGGACGACACTGCTCGCATTCTACGAATCCATATCCATCGCATACACTTTGGGAAATAAGGGAGGATAGCCTTTATTGGTCCATGATTCCATAGGAATGATTGTCAAAAGTGCTGTTACCATTTTTAGAACAGTATCAAAGTTATAAACCTTTACTTCCATTTTTTGCCAGTGATGTTTTTAAAACTTGATAATGATTGCATTCAACATTTCAAAATTTTGAAACCAGATAATGAAAGAATTGAGAAACCTGAGACTTTATGCAAATTCAACTTCAGTGACCCAAACTTGCATAATGATAAAAGTTAAGTGATTTGCTGCGGAGCAACTAATAAAAGAAAAGACAACAAATAAGGAATTAGCAGACAAGACACTCAGACAGGATAGTCAGAAAAACATCGTAACAATGATAAAACATTTCATGCAGAAATGTCCTATGAATTACGCACTAGTAAGACCTGCGATTTGCATTGATCCACGAGTAATGGCTGGATATCCCGAAAAAGCGCAGGAAAAAATGAAAAAGGTATTGATTGTATTGTCGCAAAATAAACGTATTTTGGGAAAAGATTGCGACGAAATTTTGTTACTCTATGCAGATTTTCTGTTAAATATTGTAAAGCCAAATTCATTTGAATTTACTTCTTTCAATCCAAAGAGCGATTCCCTTGATACTTTTTTACAAACTTATTTTAGCAATAATCATTATGAAAAAGTTGGAAGATTATGAAAATGGTATTAATACTGTTACATGGACAATGAGGTTTTTCGGTGAACAAGGCGCTGGAAATAGAAAATTTAAAAGATGCTTCAGGTATTTTCCAGCGTGTAAATCATGAATTTATTAAGCTGTCTGGGCTATTTATGACTTAAAAATTACTAAAGAAATGAGGACGGCTGCCACCTCAGCTAGAGCAAAATACATACAGTATTTAGAAAGTGAAAGATCCAAAGAAAAGACTGAAACAAAACAACTGAAACGAAAAGCTGTAGAGGAAGAAATAGATTTTTTAAAACAAAAGAAAATGCTCCTCCAAACGGACATGCACCAAACGAATCAGAAAGCAAATGATTTAGCTAATTTATGTCAAAAGACATAAATTTATTTATTCAATCGCATGAACTAAGAAAAACAATTTCTGAAAAAGAAATCAAAATAAATACCTTGGATGTAAAATTGAATGAAAAAAGTTTGGAATTAAAAGATATTTAATTTGATTACTAGTTTCATGGGTTTTTTTTCATCAATTTATTAACTCATATTTTTAGGAGTTTTGTTGTGTTAAATTTGTAATGTATCTTCTATGTTTTATATTATAGTTTATCATCTAATAGGTTGAATTTGCAAAAATGAGATTTTATTTAAAAATCCGTGCGACAATTCGTTAAGTTTATTCAATTTAGAGGTCCTTATTTTTTGGATTTTTTAATCCTTAAAAGTCCTTGATAGTACTTGATTTTCTTTTAAGGAAATGTGTACGAACCCTGTATTAAAAAAAGGAATTGACATGTGTATTCAGGTGTCATAGAATTTTCATAACTCTTAATAAACTGAAACTTGTATTGAACTAAAAGACTCAACACATTCAGAGATGAGTGAAAAGAAAATTCTCTCTTTCTTGCTGATCGGTTGAAATTTTGGCTCGGAATAAGCAATTTATAAAAGGCATTTGTGTGCTTGGCTCAGTGCCGATTGGATGAATTAATGACCCTCAAGCACTTCTTCATGATACGATACACTTATAAAATTTAGTAGGATTTGAAGATGCAATTAAAACATTAAAAAATTCTATAGAATGTTAGTTTAGTAATGTGCATCATATAGAATTCAATAACCTTATTTTTCTGTTATGATGTATTTTTTTATTAAATTCTTTATTTCTTTGCTTGTATAGCTTTCAGTGGTGATTTTTTAAAACTAGTAATATATTTTAAATTTGGTGATTTAAAGTCACCTGGAAAATTAAAATGCCCTTTTTTTTTCAGAAAAAATATGTTAAAGCTGCCTTCTGGTTCTCTGTACTGATAAATTTGAAACACATATATTTATACCTTGCTCCAGCCTATTTTCTGTTTCTACTAAAAAACTTCTGTTTCAAAACTAATGGTAAGTATTCAAACCTACTTTGTAATATGTTATATTCATAAAAAATAATTGTGATCGATATATAATGTTTTGATTTTCCTTTTAGTTAAAAGTCCTGGAGGAAACACTTTCTTATTATCAAATTTTGTCAAACTTGCTGGTGTAGGAATCTTGACTGTGCTGTTTTCCTTTGGACCTTTTATATACATGGTAAGACACTTTTACTGTTCTCACTGTTTATCATCTATCTCTTATAAGACTGACAAAGATTATGTACTTTTTATGATGTTGTTTTTGAATATTTAATAAATGATATTCATATTATTTCAGTAATCATTATTTGAAAAAGCAGCATTTATCATAATTTGAATGTTATATATATATATATATATTATGGTCGAACGTCGCAAATCCGGAATCGTCGGGACTTCGGCAATTCCGGATTTGGGATAATTCTGGATCTTAGATCATTTCAATATTAAGAAGTGAATCTAACATCATTAAATTTAAATTTAAAAAAACTTATTTATTACTTGTTTTCTTCGATTTATAAAGATAATTAATATTATTTCTTATTAATTTTAACATTTTTACAAAACATTAAATTTAAAGTGAGTTGCTTCATTAGTTTCGGTTTTTGATTAGGTGACTTCTCTTTTATTTTATGTATCGCCATTATGTCCGACTCCGAAATAAAGTCCCTTTGCTCGAGTCCTTTTATTGCAGTGTTCAACACTTCCACTAAACTGTCAATTGGTATTTTATCTGCCACTTGTGTTTCTTCTTCGCTCTCCTCGCTATTGGATACTGAAGTTTGGGAGTTCATCAACATCATACTGCATATTTCGGCATCGGTGAGCTGACACTCTGTCGGGGCCTTATCGTTGCAGTGCAGTACTTCAAAGGCGTCATCTTCAGCTATTTCTTTTTCTATTGACTTGATGTACTCAAAATAGTTCAAAAATCTCAGCTTTTCTTTCGAGATCCTAACATTAGGATTACAATAACCCCCTCTGCAATACCTTCGTCGCACATCGTTGTACATGTAGTTAAATCCCTTCCCTCCCCAGATGGTTACGACCGGTTTCTGCCGACTCTGGGCGCCGATTTGATAGATAAAAGTTAGGATATTTTTTTGGGGGGGGGGGGCCCCGCGCCGCCCCGCGGGGGTGGCGAGATTGGCCCCCGCCAATGGCGCAGACAGAAAGGGGGCACAAAAGTGACCATTTGAAAAAACTTAGTTTAAGAGTTAGATTGGTACGATCTGCTGTGCAAATAAAAAAGAATTTGAGAAAAAGTATTCAGTGGTTCACTAAACATTACGGGAGTGGCTAGTTGCTTCGTCCAGTGGTCAAGTTTCCAGCTTGTTTGGTTTTGACCATCTTACAGAGAGACAGAGAGAAAGGGCTCGTGCCATTTCTTAGAACAAAATAGCAAGTAGCTTCATGTTACAAACTGATGCGGCAATGAGCACTTTGAGTTTCTTGCTGCCGCAGGAAAAAATGTTCCCTCTAGCAAGGCGAAAAGGGTACTTCTTTGACCATGGGTGTGGTTCTTGCCTAGAGATGACAAAACAGCGTGCTTTTTCTTCTTTTTTCGTATTTCATTTTACAGTCGTAAAATAGATGGACAAGGGAACTCGCCTGCCTTAAGAATCTCTTTCCAACCTCTACGATCTGATAAGAGGGGAGGAGGGCGAAAAAATTCACATTATCTGACTATTTAAACTAAAGGAAAGGGGAATCTCACGCTTTATCTTAGAGTTTGTGTTTAAGGTGGGAAGTATTACTTTATCTTGTTTTACTATATTGTAGAAAGGATGAGGCCCATCCCATTGGACAGTGGTCCTTTTGTTTCTTTTAATTGCAAATATACTGAAGGAAATGTGTCATTCTGTTTTTGATTCATCTGAGAGTGGCGCATAAAGAAATACTCACCATTTTCATTCTTTTCTTAGGAGATAAATTATTTACAGAGGTGAACTCAAATTATTTGTATTTTTAAATGTTTTGTTGTATTAAATATTAGCCGTTTTCTACGCCAGTTCAGTTGATCGCCAATTTTATTAATTATATATTATTTATGCTAATTTTTAAAACATCTACTTATTTAATTTTTCAAAAGCTAATTTGAACTAAATTTTAAGGATATGTTTTTCATCTAATAAAATTAATGACTGATTTTACATTCAATTGTTAAAAGTCTTAGGCAGAATGGCTCTTATATCATCAAATTCATGAATGAATTTTTTATTTCGATCATGCATAATTCAGATTTAAATTACATTTTATTACACTTTATTTATCTGACTATAACGCAGATGTTTTACATTATTACAAATGAATAGATGGGATGATGGGTTTTCATTGAAGATTACCTGCCAAGTGAAAAATTAATTTCAGATCATAGCTAAAAAGTAAATCATCAAAATAATATAGTAAATCTATTTAAAAAGTAAATTTATTTTCAAGTAGCAAAAGAATTAACAAAAAATTAAACTAAAAAAACTGGAAAAGAACGAAAGAAATGGCAGCATTTCATTTACAACACAAGAAGGTTTTATCTTGTACATCAAAATAAATTTATATCATCGTTTTTTAACATAAGAAAACATTAAATTAAAGATTAAGAGAAGTATTAATTTAAGATGTGATGGATCAGTGAAATTGGTTTGACTTTTCAATCCGCATTGTTGTAAATTATACCTAAAAAATTTTGAAAACTGTGAAGTTTAAGAAAAAATTACAGGACAATTAGACTGTTATCATTTGAAGATTTTTTTATATTATTTTTTAAATGATAATATTTCCTATTATGCTTGAACTCCCAAAATTCTTCTTAGTTTTAATTGGATTAAATTTTAAAGAAACTCACTGAGGTATTTCTTGCCACCCTTCATAGTAGTAGGTTTGTCCAAATTTAACTCTAGGTTCAACTGATCTGTCTTGAACTCCAACAGATAGTCACCTATCATGCATGCTTTTATTGGTAGTAAAATATGCATACAAAAGAATGATTACAAAAATTAAAAGTTAACATTATGGTATGTCCTGTTAGAGTTATTTTGCATAAAAAATCTAATGCACCTACTCTACACAATCTCATGATCTCCACTTAATTTGTCTTGTTGTCAACTGATTTAACCATAAAATTTTAATTTTACACAATATAAAAGATGAATGTTATTTTTCCTTACAAAAAATGCATTTTGCTTGATATAATGAAATTGTGGTGCATATGCTCTTGAAACAAGGGTATAATCACTATCAACTTTTCAAAGCTCAAGTGATAAAATTTCATCTAATAAAAAAGTAGAGGCCAGATTTTGCAGTTTTTCTCCGTATTTTTCAAAATTACCATCTGAAATAACACTTTACGTCATTTAAAATTTAAAATATCATTTTTTATGATACCAATTTAATAACTATCACAAATTTTTCTTTAATTTAAAATTTACAAATGTAAGGATTTGCAAAAAAATCTTTTAATTTTAAATGACTAATTAATTTGACTACATTACTTATCCTTTATTTTAAAAAGTGCATATTTAATCATAAGATCTGAATAGCTGCGGGAAGTTCAAAGTTCATGATGAGAGTGCTCGGATCAAGTACACTGGGTTCTCATTAAGTTGCGAACACAGCAATTTGTGGCTTTAGAGAGCTCATCTCCGAGGCTTGTTGCTAGACAATAATGGATGAGTGCCATGTAATGGGCTATTATATGTAGAGATCACAGTGCCATGAATTCGTGAGGCCGGGTCATTTCTGTAGACCCGGGTGCCAAGGTAGATGTCTTTTGTGACATTTAATCACATGATCTTTAACCATTGTTAACATTATGGTGATCAAATTTGCTCTCTTTGATACCATTTAACTACCTAGCTCAAAGTACATTTCTTACTTACCACTAGTTTTTTCTTGTACACTTTTTAAAATATATTTTCTAGTCCTGCTCATGAAATAAAAGTATCATTTGGTAAATTTTATAAAGTGAAATATTTTCTTTTTCGCCACTAATGATAATATTTTCTATCTTCAATTATAATGAGATAATTAACATATGCATTTTGTTTTTGCTTTTGATATTGAATTACAGATTCTTAGTTTCATTTTTTAAATTTCGCAATTACTGTAATTTAGGTTTCTTTTTTTTTTGACTAAGAAAAAAAATGAAAATCAATTTTTATTATCTTCACAAAATTTATTATTTGGAAAATTCTGCTAGATATTTTTTATAAATGATATTTTTTACATTTTTCTTGAAACTGTTTTTGGTAATTTAGTTTGTACTTTAGGATTATTTCTTTTACTTTTTCAAACGATCATATTATTCTTTCATTCGATATGTAGTAAGACGTTTAGATATTTTACAACTTTCCCATCTGTTAATTTTTTGCCGTTCAGTTTGGCCTTGCGCAGACGAGCTCAATACAATTAACACTAAAATGTTTTATTTCGAAAACAAGGAGAGAAAAAGGCAAATTAATTTCACATATATTTCAATTTTCATTAAATTCGAATTTTTCTATCTTATCAAACAATAAAGGTCAAATTTTAAATAGTTATGTATTCCGTATTAATTGTTTAAGAGCCAGGATATTCCGAGCGAACAAGCTGGTCTCCAAAGGCAGTTAGTTAGAAATATATTAAAATTATAAACAGAGGCTACCATAAGCAGAATAATGATTTATAAAGTAAACTTGCTGATGTGGCAGATCAACAGGTTCATAGATGAAACTGTGCCCATGTCTTGAAATTTAAGTGTTAACTGAAACAAAATGTTGTGTAGGTGCAGTTTCTTTTTTGAATTTTCTCCAGAATTTAGCAACTTTTGTAAGAACTTTACTTTCAGTCTGGCTTTGAAAAAATCCAAAATAACAGTATGCTCCATACACCAAGCAAAATATTAATTAAAATTCAAACAAAAAATTGCATTTATATCTTACTTTTCCGATAATATATAGATTAGAGTTGCTGAATTTGAACTAGCTCTTGGAATGCATTGGTATTAAAACTTTAATTCTATTAAATATTTGGGCCTTAAAATATGCAAATTAGGTTGTAAAGACATAAATGTAGTATGCGAAATTATTTTTAAGAGAAAGCACTTAGTGGTTGCAGTTAGAGAACATCAATTAAATATTTTAACAAAAGACTAACAACCTTTACGCTGTTTTAAAAAGAAGTAGTAAAATATGTTATTATATCCTCAGATAAGAAAACTACAACTTACTACAGTAATTTTATTAAAATAGTTTAAAGGTAAGGTTGGAGGGAATTTTTTTTTTGTTTAAAAGTTGCTAAAATTGGACCACAAATAGTTACGTAAATTAAGCTGTTTAAATCAGAAAGAATTTTTATTAAAGGGTAATTTTTATTAAACCTATTTAAAAAATCATAAAATATGCTAAATTTGTGTATAAAATATTTTCAGGAATGTAGTTTTATCCGGGAAGGAGTTTTATAGAACGGTAGAAAAATTAATGAAAATGTGTCCCTTAAGGAAAGGGGGCGCAGCTTTGTCAGTTCCGCCAAGGGCGCAGCATCACCTGGGTACGGCCCTGTGGGGGGGGGGGGAAGTTACGGAATGAAAAAGGTCCGGATTTTGGATCATTCTGGATTTTGGACGTCCGGATTTGCGACGTTTGACTGTATATATAATGAGAGACATGTATTCTACTTGAATCTCATGATTGTGGTATCACAGTTGTAGTTACCAAATCGCTCCACATATATTTGGAAAATCATAATATTTCAAATTTTATAAACACTACTAGCTGCATGGCCCGGCGTTGCACGGGCAATCTTGAATAATGGGATATTCCCGGGCGGAGCGAAGTGAGATCATGTGAGGCCTTGGGATCCATATTTTCATATGCCCGGCTCCGTTTTTTTTTCAACAAATATTGTCACTTACTTTCCCCGACAAATGTAAATATTCTTTCAAATCTAGTCTTTTTATTACTAATTTTCATATGCCCGCCTCCGGTTTATTTTTTTTACACATATTGTCGCTAAAACGTAAAAAATCCTTTGAATCCTATATTGTTTAATTAAAATTTTTAAATCCAACCTTTTAATTACCTTATATCCCAGCATTTCTCGGAATCCACATTTTTTTTTCATATTCCCGCCTCTGTTTTTTTCCCTACAAATATTGTCACTAAGCTTCCCCAACAAACGTAAATCTGTTTGGAATCCTCTGTTGTTGGATTAAAACTTTCAGTTCTAGCCTTTTTACTACCTTAAAGCAGTTTGGTTTGAATGAAAGTGCGAGAATTCTTTTGCTTATAAATTAAAACAGATTAGCATGATATTTGTTTTGCAAAAGAAAAAATAAAAAGAATAATAATGAAGAAAACGGATTAAAAATGAATAAATATTTTCCCCCAAAAACGTAAACGTTGCGAAACACTGTACGACAAAAAAAAGAAAGAAAAATGCAAGAAAACGATTTTTTTTCAATTGTTAATAAATCCAAACACAGAATAACACAGAAGCTCGCTCAAAAAAAATACCAACTTCCGTTAAATAAATAAAAAAATGCAACACCGGATGAAAATAATAATAGTAGAGAAAAAAAGAATCCTCCGTGAATGAATTCACCATTCTGCCAATAGATGGCAGCACGTCAATTCATTCATTTTGATGTTTTTAATTAATATCTTTTTAACTAATTGTAATTTAGGAATTTAATTGGCCTAAATGGATTCCTTGGATTATTCCCCATCTTTTAGCACTTTCTGCGTGCTTCTCCGTTCAGCGGTTCGTGAGAAGATAGCCGGACATACATACATACGTTTGTTTACCTTAGAATTTTAATAGGATAGATTGGTCGTAAATTATGTAATATGTGACTTATACTCTAAACTTATGATCACAAGCATAATATCTGAGAAAATTTTAAAAACAAACATATTAAAATTATTATTATGAACCATTTAATATATTTAAACAAGTATATTACATGGCTCAGATCAAGCACTAAATTGCAAAATTGGCAGATTTGGTGACCATCTTGACAGAGTTTTTTTCATTTCTTCCCAATTTTGACAACAAAACAAAATATCAGCATGATGATGGTGCTTCGAATCCAAATAAAGTTTTTTTTTTTTTTTAATGAAGACGGTAGTCAATTGTACAGTTTTTCTTTGGCCTTTTATATCTGTATTGCCAAATTTAAAAAGCAAGAGTTGGTAAAAAGTTTGTTCAGTTTTTATTGGCAGTTCAGTTTTTACCTTTGGCAACCAGCTTGTCCGCCAGAAATGCTGGTTGTGTTTAATTTCAATTAAACCTCATATATATATAACTTGACATTAATCGTGCTCTCAACAAAGTATTTTTAAACCTTCAATTGTAATAAACATTGACACTTCTCTATTTTAGCAACCTTATGCCTGTGTGTTCTGTTCATTGTTACTTAATATTATTTGATATCTTAGGTTTATCTTATAGAACTTTTTTTGCATATTTCCTTAAATAATTTGATGAAATAAAATAAGAAAATAAAAATTAATAACATTGCAAAGAATGTGAAAAACTGAACAGAATCTTCATTCCTTATCTTTTAATGAAGGAAGAAAAACACAATTAAATATCTGTAGAAACAATGGTATTGCAGTAATTTCATTGCAATACTGAAGTGCAGTGGTAATTTCATTGTAATACTGAAAAATATTCTAGCAAGTTATGCATAACATTATGTTTAAAAAATTGTAAAACTTAAGGAAACATGATTAACAGCAATATTATTTTAAATTCTTTTACTGTTTCTTTGTATTTTTGATTTCTTTTTAATATTATTATTTTTTAAAAAATAGCCTTTTTTTTCTTTTCAGGGGGAACTTGGTCAAGTTCTCTCACGTTTATTTCCTATTAAGCGAGGTTTAACACACTCTTACTGGGCACCAAATGTTTGGGCATTGTATAACTTTCTGGATCGAGCATTAAGTTATTTAGGTTAGTTCATCTCTTTTATAAGTTGAATATTAAACTCTGATGTCTGTCACATGTTTGTTAAAGCTTATCAATCCTCAGGAATGTATTATATGTGTTCTTATTGCAAATATACATGAAAAGGTTCCTAAATTTTACAATTCAACAAATTAATTTTAAAATATCTATTTCAGAATTCAAATCAGCACAAACTACTGAAAGATATTCTAACATTTTATTATTATGGTACTTGTGAAAGAATTGTTGCTAAGGAATTTTCAAAATTCTTTTATAATTTATCTTTGATAACATTTTCTTTTTAGTTATATAAGTGAAGCAGTTAATCAGATTATTAGAACTACCAAATAGATTTAACTAGATTACAGATAAAAATACGAGAATGGATCCCAAAAGAAAGTTTACAAAGGTAATAAAAAATTATTTTTTAACATTAAACAGAAAATACAAAAAGGAATTAACAGGCATACTTGCCGATCACTTTTCCACATAATAACCAAATCTATTTAGGCATTTATCTGAATGCAGGACCAAACTTGTTTAACCCGGCTTGGCAGAAACCACGTCCTGTCCATTGAGCCAGTTCTCGACTAGTGTTTTCAGGATGGCGACAAAACCTGGATATCGAGGAAAAGTCAGGGAATTTTATTGATCTGGTAAAATCAGGGAAATTCGTAAAAATATCTAAAAATCAGGGAAAATTAATAGTTACTTGAGTTATTATCTATAAATTAGTATCTTATGTCTAGCATCATTTGTAATAATAAACGGAATTTTTTTAAATTCATTTATAAAAGCATAAGTTTTTGATTGGAACAATTAATTTCTTATGATTTGTTAAAGAATAAAGATTTGATTGATTGAAAGATTCTCTAGTTTAAATTTTTGCTAAAATATATATTATTAGGTACATATAATTATACTATTTTTATATTTATGCTGCAATGTGTTATTCTGGTACTTATGAAAAGAGCACTAATTAGTTATTGTGCACTAATTATTAGTTATTCACTGTTTTAAAGTTTTGAGCAAAGATCATTATAACCTTTACTGTTAATATAATTTAACTTGTGTTGCAAAGAGTAGTTTTAATGTTTCTTAGAATTCTTATGCAGTTTTAGAAGAATGTATTTTGTTAAAATTTACAGTATCTTTTACATTTAAGAAATGTAATATACTGTTTTATTAGATTTTTTAAATTAAATTTCATAAAAAAATTTAATTTTTTTCACATTAAATAACTGGTAAAAGTTTTTTTAATAATGTATATTGTACACATAAAGTGATTCTGAGTAGGGAGAAAGCCAGGAAACTAATGTAATTAGTAGCCATAAGGGAAACATCAGGGAAATGTTGTAATTTTAGTCAGGGAAATTTTTTTCACAGTTTCTGTTGCCACCCTGGTTTTCACATCAGTCTCTGAAGAGAATCTTGTTCCAGATAAGTGTTTGGAACCTAGATTGGATGCTGAATCTGGGCTGTAAAGGGTTGGATCCAGACTTCCCACTTGAGCTCTCACAGCAATTCTTGAGTTTTGCGAGCAGTATGGGTATTGTCATGCAGGAGGGTGACACCATCAACTCAACATGCCAGGACGTTTGCGTCGGATAACTTCACGATGGCCCAATGATTATTTCCTTTTTCCAAAATTGAAGGAACACTTATCTGGAACAAAGTCTTCTTCACAGAATGATGTGAAAACAGTTGTCGAGAACTGTCTCAATGGACAGGACGCGATTTCTACCAAGCCAGGTTAAACTAGTTGGTCCTGTGTTCAGATAAATGCCTAAATAGATTTGGTGGTTATGTGGAAAAGTGATTGGAAAGTATGTCTCTTAATTCCCTTTTGTATTTTCAGTTTACTGTTAATCAGTAATCTTTTATTACCTTTGTAAACTTTTTTTGGGCCCATCCTCGTAAGATTGAAAAACGTCTAGGTAAACTATTGGACTCTATGAAAAATTGTATTATTACATTTTTAAGTTGATTAACTGCTTTATTTGCAGCCCTTGGTTTGGGATTTTCTTCTGAAGATCTTAAAAGCTGTTCAACCAGAGGCTTAGTTCAAGAATGTGAGCATGTTATCTTGCCATCCATTTCCACAAAAGTTACACTTATTCTTGCTCTTATGTCTTTAATGGTAAGTTGCTTGTAAATGTGATATATAGTGTAAGCAGTTTCAATACATAATCTTAACAAATGATTCAACTAGTTATTTTTCCAATCATTTCATATACCTTTCTTTTGTAAAATGTGATTTTCAAAGAATTTGTCAATTGAATCTCCTCCCCCCCCCAGGGGGTGGCACCAGAGGGGGGCCAGGGCCTCCCCCCGTTGGGGAAAATTTTTGTACGAGGTATTCAACTGTAGTTGATAAATAATAATCTGGTGAAAATTTGAGACCAGTTTCATCACACTCGTCCCCCCGGTCGGGCAAATCGGCCCCCCCCCCGTCAGGCAAACTCTAGCGCCATTCCTGCGCCCCCCTCCAAAAAAATTGTTTTAAAATCACTGAATCTAAATTTGTTATATTTAGAAATTTGAATGCCTTGTTGAAGTAATTTTGGTTGAGGTATAAATTTATATATTGCATACATTCTCTAAAATTATGATTTAATAAATATGCAAAATATTTATGTGGTATCAAATCAGTTTCTTTCTTTTTTCAATAGCCAATGTGCTGGTTGATTTTAAAGAGACCAGGAAATTTCAAAGTCTTTCTGGATAGCATTATCTTGTGTGCTTTTGGTAGTTTCCTCTTTGGATATCATGTTCATGAAAAAGCAATTTTACTGATAATTTTGCCTCTCACGTAAGTTTTACTTTCTTTTTGATATTGTCAGTTTTTATACTTCAATTGTTGTGTCAAAATTCATTTAAATCTATCGGTTTCTTAGTTATTAATATAATATATTGATAAAGCAAAATGAATTGAAGTTTTGAATTTATTAAGAAATATAGAGATGTTCTGAAAGTAATTCTTTTATTTCTCGCAGATTTAGAAAGTTATAATTTTTACATGGACCCTTACAATTACAGGTTTTTGTTTTGCAGCATAAAATTTTTCATTAAAAAATACTCAAGTGTTCGATTTGAATGTACATCACTAACATGATTAAATAGTATTTTAAGAGAAATTGTATTTAGTTTCTCTGTGAGCATATTCTCAATCAGATGGTTGCTTCTTGTTCTGATTTTTAACTTAAAAACAAATAAATAAATGTTTGAGAATTTTGGCAAAGAAAGGCGAGTTTTAAGAAATACAAAAAGAATATTCATCCAAACATTATTTTAACTTGATAAAAATTGCAGATCACTTTCTGTTTCGGAAATTAACTAGAAAACATTATGTCTTTAATACAGAAAATATACAGGCAGTCCACTCTTATCATGGCCCAATAGCTAATTTCTAAACCGTTAGAGACAGACATATGATTCCAATTGAAAAAAATGCTTTAAATGAAGGGAGGAATAATATTTTATGGGTTTTTTTAGTCACTAAATATATTTCTGAAAAAGTTATGAATTCTAATTTTTTAAACTGTCCCCCACTCCTATCAGTCATGTTTAGTAAAATATTCTTCACACACTAAAATTTTAAACAAAAAAAAAAGTTCCACTCTCCTGTGACTTAAACTGACCGAGTTATGGAGCTTTGAATTTCATAATTTTAAACCAATCAGCGGCCTGATCGAGCAAGTGTTGTGCATTGATTAGTGGATCATCTTCAAGGCGGCTAATGAATGGTGTTAAATTGTCTAAGTCAGTGATATTCAAAGCTCCATAACTTGGTCAATTTTAGTCACAGAAGAATGATTTTTTTTTTGTTTAAAATGTTAATGTGTGAAGAATATTTAACTAAATATGATTAATGGGACTGTATAAAAAATTAGAATTTGTAACTTTTTCAGAAATATATTTATTGACTTTCATTTTCTCTTCATTTAAAGCATTTTTCCAATTGAAACTATGTATCTATCTGTAATGGTTTAAAAATTAGCTAATGGACCACATTAAGAGTGGACACCCCTGTATATGCTTCCCATTATTACAGATGCTGCATGTTTTCTGGTAGTATTACTTTCTGTAAGTTTGAAAGTATTTGTTTTGATGCCTTGGAAAAATAGTTTTGCACATTAATATAATAGCCCAGATCTCTTGGTGACGCTTTGACGTCACCAACAATAAAACTTGCGCCATAGCACTGCAAGACGTTGAACAGCATTATTTCATTGTTAGAAAATCTAAATTTCAGTAATTTTAAATTTGAAAGAGTAATTGTGGTTCTAATTTCAAATTTATTAGCTCTAAAATAGTGAAATAAAATTTTCTATCGCTTGATATAAAATTTATCTCGCTTTGATCAATAGTTCCCAAGAAATTTTAAATTATATTAATCATATATTTCAAATTATTTTCCGTTTTTTACTAGAAAGTAGTAAATTATATCAGTGGTATATCATGCGCGTGATATAGTTTGGATGCCACGATGCATCTCATTATTTATTGCAGTCGTGATGATATAATTAGATAATTTTTTTTGGCAACGTTTTAACAAACAGAGAAGTGCTTTGCTTTGATTAGAATTTCAAAAAAGAATTCCTTTAAAATTTTAACTTTTGACTTACATTTGACAAGCTGAGAATTTCATGGTTATTGAATTATAATAAAATTGTTAAACAAGAAAAATACTTCACACGGAATGTTGTTTACCACGAGGTTTTTTGAAGAAAGAAATATGTAAGTAAAAAAATATTTGCTGTCATAAAACATATGTTTATTTTATTTGTTTTCAATCAATGTTAAACATTTATCTCGCATATATTTAAACATGTCAAATTTGATGGGAAATCTCTCAAATGAAAGGCAATTTGCGCCTGTCATACCATGACGTGTGATTTTCTAGTAACTAATAAAAACCATATAGCTTTTTGAAACTTTTTCTTACAGCATATCTGCAGTTATTTATAAAGAAGAGGCTCAGCTTTACATGTATCTATCCATAATTGGGCATTTTTCACTTTTTCCTCTACTTCATCTTGAAGGAGGTAATGTTTAATTTTGCAAATTTCCTTTCTTTCGGTTACAAATGACTTGACTGTAGAATATTCCCTTAATTCAGTGTAACATATTATTGCACCATTTTAATGTGTCATTGACATAAGTTGTTGTGTGGTTGTACTGAATTTTAGATAAATTAAATTCAATATTAACTATCAAATAAAATGACTGGAATTTCTAGTCTAAGAATGTTTATGTCCATAATGCTTTTTATGCATATCTACAGCAATCTATGAAAGCGTGGAAATTAGTCATTGTTAACTTTGTTTCTTAGTTATTTTTTACTTTTAGAATTTTTATTCATACTTGATCAAAGAATGATTGACCGTTACAATGGCCTATACTTGAGTTATTAGAATAGTGACAAATAATTTCATGTTATAATCATTTTTATAAAATCCTTCCCCTTCCCTCATATTTCCTTATGCATAACAAGCAAGATGGTAAATTTTTAATTTATTATTTTTATCAGTTTTTGTCTTGGGTAATATATATATATATGTGTGAAAAATTCAATTTATCCATATCTTTAAAATTAATTCATTTCCATGCCACTTAATTTCAAAGATAAAAGCATAAGCACTACTTTAACTTAACAAGTCATGTGAATTTTCAATTTTTCTGAACCTCAATAAACTGCTGAATTAGCAACCATGAGGAGAATTCTTGTTTTGAAAGCATACAATCTGCGAGTGTGGTTCTCATACCCTCTTTCTGCTTACGACACATCTTTGCGATCCATGTCGCTTTGTATGGAAGATTTAAATATTGGCTGTTATTTGGACTCGCCTAAAATACCTTCTGAAGAGTTTATAAATGTACTCTTTCATGGATAATAAAAAATAATTGAAGATTTCAAATTAAAGATTATTGGATTGAAACAACGGCAACTCCTTGAAAGATCTTTACACAGCCAACCAACTTATATTTCACAAATATATGTAATAAATCCTTTTTATCTAGACCTTTACAAATTATAATTATTTTCACTTTCTCAGCCTGGTTGCCATTTCTGGTGAGCCTCTTTGAAAAGCTGAACGAACAAATTGTATTGCATTCTGGGAAATTTCCGTTTTTGTTCTGGTTGTGTTTGCTTTGATCAATTTTTTGTTCTTTTGGGGTGTTTCCTTCTACACGATCTTAAAATGAACTGCTGCATAATAAAATAGTTTTTCCAAGATGTAACTTCTCAAGATTTGTCTTCGCATTTTTATACTACTTATATATAATAAATCTTTTAATTAAAATGGTATGGTCAGAAAAAAAATTCTAAAAAGTTACTTTTACATTAAAAGGTTTATTCTATATTCTTATTATTTGTTAAAACGTAATTAGTCTAAAGATAAATACATAATATAATAAAGATATATAGCTTTAAATAATGCCTCCAATATTAACTTCCTCCCCACCCATCCACCCCTGAATGAAAATTAATATTTGCACTTATTCTTGGAAATGATGACATTTATGAAGAGAATAAAAAAGTTGGCTCACAGCTAACCAGGGTGGCCTATTGAGAGGGAAGGAGAGTACCTATCCATTACTCGAGAAACACTTGTTTGCAATTTATGGTAGCCAGTCATTTAAGTTTTGCATATTATGGCTTTGTGCAGGTTGGAGGTTCTTTCACATGAATAAATAATTATTGTTTCAATTATTTATTTAAAGAGATTATATATTTTCACATAATATGAAAAACAGAAAATACTCAAGCCCCAGAAATATCTCTTAGTGATGTACATTTATAAAAAGCCTTTAATAGCATCACTTCTCTTTTTTTTTTACTTTCTCATATACGAAGTATACAAAGAGAAAGTGTTGTAATCATCAAAAAATTCAAACTCGAGATTTTGATGAATCTCCACATTTTAGACCTCCATGAGTCCGAAAAACACAATTTTGGAATTATGTGTGTCTGTGAACACAATAGCTCGAAAACTGTTAGAGATACGGGGGATGAAATTTGGTATGTGAACTTGACACATAATTTGCAGGTTTCTATCAAATTTTGCACAAAATCCATCCACGGGAAGTCTGTTTGTCTCTCCGCGGTCATGTGAACACTATAACTCAAACTTACGCAATTTTTTTAATTATCATTTTCCTTTTACACATAATCAAAAAAATGGTGCATGTCATTTTAAAATTATAATGACTCAGAGTTTAGGAAGCAAACAGGACAAATAGTATACGGGACGTATGGCAACCCTAGTTCAAGGGAAAATGACATTTTTTTCGGAAGTTTACGAGAAAGTTTAGGGGAGACCACTCCCGCTGGTTTTATTTGCAGACAAGTGTTAGCAAATCATTGTCAAGGGATATGTGTTACATTTTTGAATGATATATTTTTTATAAAATTTCTTTTATTATCTAATGATATTGAAACATATTTTTTTTCTTTTAGAGACTCCACTAAAAATATTACTACTTCTTCTTCACATAGTTTACATGCTATCAAGTCTACGTAAACTGCATGGGTAAGCATTTGATTGATATTTTAGTCATTACTAATTATTTACTTAAATAATATTATATTTGATTAGATTATAACATGTACAGAGTGCATAATTTGTCAGGGAGAATTGAACTCGGGATTTACAGTTATTCTTCTAATCTAATATAATAAAAGATAATTACTATTAGGCTCATTATAAGGGGCTCATGGGAATGGCCATTTTAAAGAAATGTTCTGCAGCAGATGCCATTTTATACAGTGAAACCTCTCTGAGCGGCCACCCCTCCATTCCAAGAAAAATTGGCTGTTCTGAAGGGTTTTCGTTACAATTACAAGATAATTGCTATAATACATAATATAAACAAGTATGACACATATTTCTTATTTAAAATGAAGTTTGAGACTTATCTAAAGAGAAAATAGTACTTTATTTAATAATATTTTACATTTTTTGAAAAAAGTATACAATTTGTGACAGTTATAAATTTTTACCCTTCTCGGGAAAAAAAAACATTTTTTCAAGTTCGTTTTTCAGTTTAAAAAGTAAATCTCTAACCGATGCGTTTGTTAAATGGGATGGGCGAACCCACCCGGCGGCCGTTCAGAGGGGTTGGGTGGCCGTTGCTAGGGGTTATTTTAACATTAGGTCTATGGGCCGAAAAATTGGCCGCTATGTAGGGGTGGCTGTTCGAAGAGGTTTCACTGTAGTAAATAGGGATGAGAATAAAAATAACCTTCACTAATTTAAAAAAAAATCAAACTATGTTTTTCAATTTAAATGGTAAATGGGTACTTACGTATTAATGCCACCGCAGCTACAGATTTAGCGGTTTTTAAGTGCCGCCAAATTTGGCGGTTTTTGTACTTGCGTATTAACGCCAATTTGACGGTTTTTAAGTGGCGCCAATTTGGCGGTTTTTAAGTGCCACCAACGCAGCTACAGATTTGGCAGTTTTTGTACTTACATATTAACGCCAATTTGGCGGTTTTTGTAAACAAGATTGCTCTTTATTGGCGCATTACCGCCAATCTGTAGCTTCGGTGGCGTTAATACGTAAGTACTGGTAAATGAGTAATAATGTAAGTAATAGGTATACCAAAGTTATGGGGCGATTGCATTTCTGTTGTTGGCATTCACAAGGCAAAAAAGAAACAAGGTTTAATTTTTAATATCTAAGTTTCTGTTTAGAGGATTGAATTAGTTTCCTTGATGGTTAGTTGTTTAATTAGATTAACGTCGTATTTTTAGGAAACATGAGGCGATTTTGGGACCAATCTCATAATTTTAAACCATGGTCAGATGATCAGAAAGACTCCTTAACCAGGATTCCCTGAATTTAATGAGGCATTATCTGTTTTTTTTTCGTAATATATTCAAAATTTAATGGTTGTTACTAAATAGCCACAGTCTCATTAAGCAGTGAAAACTTATGTCATGAAAAATTACTTTTTATAGAAGTTTTGGACACATTAAATTTGTAGTTTTTACAAATCAACATTAGTTTTAAAAAACTAGATAATGAATATAATCTGTAAATGTACTTCCATACTTTTACTGAAATAATATTAGATACATATAGGACCGATGCCTGAACAGTTTAAATTGTTTTTGCATGGTTATTTTCGAGATGTATCAAAATAGTGACCTTACATCATTTTATAAATGAAAAAGAAGCAAACTTTATCTTCATTTGCAAACTTTTTGATGAATAGAAGGGAAGAGACAAAAAAAAAAAAGTGTCCTGAAGGCCTAGATTTTATACGCTTTGGTATGGAATAAAACACCAATAATTTAATTAGGTTCTTGCTATCAAATTGACAAAATGATAGACAAATATCAAAACTAATTATCAGCAAAAGAACCTTTTCTAGAAATTAGGCAACTTGTTTAACAATTGTATGGTTGAAATGTTTCATATAATTTAAATTACTGTAACTCGCACACATTATGTGTAAAATATTAATAACTCAAGATTGATTATCCAAATATTGGTAACTATCTGACTCAAATACTGTGCAAAAGGAAAGAAACTGATATTTACTACAGTTTCAGCTAGTATCGATATTTTCTCTTCAAAATGTCGGCTTTAATGGTATTTCTATTTCATAAATACCATATTAGTTCAGTAGTGCATGTAACACAAAAAGCACTCAGTCCGAAAATTGTAATTGTACCAGTCATCTGTTACAATTACTTCATATTTACTACAATGCAATGATATTGTATTTCATCTTATCTTATTGCTTGATTTTAAATTTGTAATTTATCAACTAAAACAGCTAATCATTACCAATTTTTTTATTTTCTTTATTAATGTTCATAGTTTGAAGTGTTACATTTTTTTTCTTTTTTAGACTGAAGACTTCTATAGTTAATACTGCAGAAAAATGTCATTTATTTGGTTTGATTGCACTGCAAGCCTTTTACAGTTTTGGTGCAAAACTCTTAGGTTTAGAAAAACGATTGCCATTTTTGCCTATCATGTTAATTTCTACATATTGCGCAATAGGTGTTTTATATGCATGGACTAAGTTTTGCTACATATCTTTGAAAAATTCAAATACTCAGTTTATTAAGACAAAGGCAAAATAATTTTATGAAGTCTTAAAAGATTTGAAGGAATATACTTACCCTAGCAAATTTGGTGCTAGCTACACATTAAAATGAATAACACATACTCTTTTACTTATCATTTTATTTAATATGAACAAATTATATATTTCTTATTATTCCATGAGATTCAAGTAACAAAATGCAGTTCTAGTTTATTATATTTTCCTGATACACATCACAAAATAAATTTTCTGCCTTTATTTTCTTTACAATTTCATGTAATATTATATATCTATATATAATAACAAATAAATAAAAAATTATAAAACTATGTACAAAACATAAATATTGGTGTTTCAAATTAAAAATAATTTATTTGCCTTTAGGTACATAATGATGAAATGCAAGTTTGAGAAGTAATATGTCAATATAGTGCATGACTTAACTTCAATCATTATAAGATAATGCACTTTATCAGAAATTAATCTTTCTCATTTTAACATGCTTGCTTTTACTATACTGAAGAGGGAGGGATAAAACCACTAAAATTTATGCATTTTTTATAACACAAGTTGACTGCATAAAATTGTATCTTTCTTAAATGCCAATTTAATTCATCTTTTCTAATTCTGTTTATCATTATTTTAGAAGCATTTTTAAAAAATTATATTTTTCCCTTCTGAACTAAGTTATATGTATACTTTCAGTATCAAAAACTGTCTTTTTCTCTGGGTATTTGAATACCAATATGTATGTTACAAGTTAACAAGAAAATACATTGCCTCTCATTCAGTTGACTTTTTATCTCCAAACATTTTCCCACATAGTTTAGATTTTATCTCGTCATCTTTTTCTTTCTGAAGTTTAGCGAGATTCTCAAGATCTTTCTTTAAGAGAGACTTGCAGGATGGATCTAGTTCAGCAACTTTGTCAAAATCCTTGTGAGCATTGTCCAAATCCCAAGTTCCACAATATGCCTTTCCTCTCCTATATAATGCTTTCACATTTTCTGAAATGGAAAGTTTTACATATTATCTATCTACTAATAAATGGATGATATACAATTTACAAGTGCAATATCATCAATTTTAATTTAAATTGTTGTTCAAGCAGCATTCTTTATATCTAGATTGCTTTGACTCTTATATATTATTTCACATTGTAAAGAAAATTACAAACTGCTGGAATTGTTTCATTAATTTTATTGTTTTCTAGTCATATTTAGTCCATTATATGCCAAAACTCTATTTTTCGCTTTAAAAAAAATTAAATTAATATAACATGAATGAAAACAATATTTCTGAAATTTAATTAGAACTGATTCGTTATCTTTTTTTAATTAGAAAATTATTTTTATAGCATATAGATGGAACAATCAAAGTTTAAAAAATTAGGTGAGGTTAAAAAGAAAACATGCATTCCAAAAAAGAGACAATGGTAAATAATGGGTTAACATTATAACTGAATTTCACAAATTTTTTTTATTTTTCAGGGTCTAGAATTTCCAAAAATTGCCACTCATATATATGATATGGGTGGTGGAAAAAAAAAATTGGATATTATGTCATTTTTAAGAATAAATGGTGCTCTAACACAGTGGTATGCAAACTATTTTCATTTCCGACCCTTTAACTTTATGTTGAATATTTTCATGGCCCACAGTTTGCACACCACTGCTCTAACAGACTGAAAATATTAATTTCATTAAGAACTTGACAAGTCAGCTTTTCCATTGAAACTGAAGAAGGGTGAGTGAGAAAGAAAACAAATATTGTCACATGGTTTTAGAAATTTTCACCAATCATTTTTTTTTTTTATAATTCTCATGTTAAACCAATATAGAATATAAAATGCATTTTTCATGAGTTTGGATTCTACTTAACATTTAAAAAGCATAATATATTTTTAAAAACTTGAGTATAGCACTGATATGCTTGTTAAGAAAAGTTTATTTTCTCTGTAATTATCGTTACATTGTTTGCTTAAAATTATATTTTTTTGTATAGATCAAGTATTTTTTATAATAAAATACAAATTTTAACAATTTGTATCTTAGAAAAAATCTTTTTGCAAATGAACAATCTGAAAAATAAAAAAATATTAACATGTGATGTGCTCTTTTATTAATCTATCTACTCTAGCATTTATTTGCGACATATTTTAGGTAATAGTATTTCAAGGAAGAAAACTAGTGTCACTGAAAGCTTTTACTAACTTGGATCTTTTTCTAAAATTGTTGTTGTAGCATCAATAACAGGATAATAGTCTTTCAGAAGCAGTTTGCATTGTGCATAATTGCACAGAATAGGGATTTTCAGGTTTTCAAGTTCTGTCCATTCTTTATCTCCTGGTTTTTCTCTAAAATACAAACATATTCATCTTATATTCGGCATTTTCTTTGAAAAAAATAGATATTTCAATCACTTTATACAATTATTTCTATATTATAGTGGAATAAAAACAATTAATATTTTTTAACTCTCCAAGTGGAAGAACCATCTTTTTCCATTCAACATGTTCAGTCACAAAACAGCTAATATTTGTTTACATATTTTTAAAAAATCTCTAAGTAAAAAGAATCCTACATATTACAAAGTTTTGATTACTCAGTAATATATATGCATACATTTTAAAAGCTCAGAGCTCGAAGTTATCAGATCAAATTAATTGGTCTTTTGGAGGACACAAGCCTTTCCTATGTCAATTCATTCTCACCAGAGTAACCCACATTGACTGAATTTCCTCACCAAAAGAGTACACGTAAGGGCAATATTCATTATTCAAGTTTATATTTTAAGAAGCCACTTTAACTGCTGAAGAATTCATAATTTTGACTTTTATTAGGAAAGGTGAAAATTTCTTAATGAATCCCTTAATAGTAAAACAATGATACTAACATTGTCGGTGAAAATTGTATAATAAGTATTAAATATATAGAATAAATTGTGGAACAGTAATACATATATTACAATAGTGCAAATTTTGAGAAACGGAAATGTGCACAGCCCATCATCATATTTTGAGCACTGCTAACTCAATTAATTTCTCTTATGTCATTAGAATATTATATTTATATTTGCATAATCTACAAATTAGTAAGTAAATACAGTTATGGTTTCTGGATCATCTAGCATTAGGGATAATAGCTATAGTCGGCATTAGGAATGTAAGCATTAAAATCAAAAGCAGAGAATGGTAATTTTTTATGGTTCTCTGTGCATGTACCTAATACAATTAACTTTATGACGAAATTACAGTTATTCTAAAATAGGTCTGGTCACTAGAAGCTCTACATTAAAAATTAAAATGCACATTTTAATATTTGGAAATTAAAAATTAAAATGCACATTTTAATATTTGGATATGATTAAATGTTATTTTAAAACGGGTTTAGTCATCATAACTGACATCATAGTGTGTAAAAAATAATTGCAAATAGCCAAAATAATGCTTGTGCAGTCTATAGATTATATTTTCTTCATTAAACACATTGAAATTAAACTTTTAAGATTATCACAGGAAGATATTAAAATAAATTTTCGCAAACAAATTATTCTTTACTATTTTTTCCCGGCAGCTATCCTAATGATTTGTTGTAATACCTCAATATTAATTGCTCTAACATTCCTATAGCCTCAGCATATTTTTTAGAAGCCTCGTCATATTGCTGCTGTTTGTACAGTTGGTTTCCACATTCTTTTAATTGTGGTACAGTTCGAAGCTTTTCCTCAGGATCCATGGACCAAGCTTCTTTTTTGTATTCTCCAGGGTGTTCTACCTTCACAAGTTCTGTAAGCAAAAAGAATAGCTAGAGTCATTTATTAATCAATACACCAATACAGTTTATATATCAAGTCAAAAGAATGTGGCATAATGTATTTACTGTGTTCTTGATTCAGCCAAAGAAATTTCATACCATGAAAATGCAAGGACAGTTCAAAAAGTAAGGTGTTCACAAATTCAAAGAGGTACACAACATAATTAGGCATTGGTACATATTACTTCTTCACATAGTCACAATTCAAAGCATTTGATCATTTGGTATACCAACATCGGAATAGAAGAAATTTGCATCAAGGCTGTGAAGCTACATCAAGATAGCTTGCTGAACTTTGGCATCCGTTATGAAATGCCAACTTCCCAAGTATTTTTCAATGATCTGAAGAGATGAAAAGCACGTGGTGCTAGGTACAGGCTGTAGGGAGGGTGTTCCAATAATCCCCATTGGAAAAGCTGTACCAAATAGCACATAACTTGGGGATGTATGTGGTCAGGCATTGTTGTGCAACAAGAGTAGTCCCAGTCTTTTAGACACAAAAAGAATATTGCACCCCATACAGCCTCGGTTACGCCAACTTCAATCGTTGGCCACGTTTCCATCAATGCCTTAATATTTAACTGGGACTTTGGTGCACAACTAGTTCCATCTACTGCAGGTGTTGGAATGCCGTGATCATCTCAACTATCTAGAAGGGAAATTTACGTGAAGAATTCATGCACCTGAACACCCTCATATATCTTACTTGAGTAGTTTCTAATAATTTAGAATACTTCTAACAATGTTTTTACTTTGGATTTTTTTTAAAAAATGCTTGTTTTGATGCACTATTTTAAAATAAATATATACATGAAAAAACAAACCAATTAAAAACATTATTTAATGCAAATTATATCTGTCCTAGTGTCCTGATACAAAACTCAGTTAAATGTATTTCAACTTCTTTAGTGCAATATAAAGCCTACCATCTATCGATGTACTGAATCTAAGAATTTAATTTTTTTATTACTGCTTCATTTTTAACTGATATTTTATAAATTCAGAATTTATTTAATACTAACCCAGAGTAAACTGCAAATCCTTTGGCTCTCTAACCAACGTATCTAAATCTGCATGTCCTAATCCTTCAGAGAAAGCCATCATTCCGCAGCAATGACTTTTAGTGCTTTTTGATATGCCAGCAAACTCACGATAACTCTTTGATACTAATGGATATGCATCAACAAGCTTAAATGAAAACATTTCACATAAATACAAATATAAAATATTTTAAAAGAATGCAGTGGCGAATCCAGGGGAGGGGCTATCGGGCTGCAGCCCCTCCCAGAGCTAAACCAAAATTCTTGATTTAATTTAAAATCACTACAACTGTTTGATCTTAATTTTCATTTTAAAAGAATAGTAATAAAATTGTGACAACATTGCTTTCTGACTTGACAAGCTCGAAAAGTTTCCTACTTTTCTAGTCATTCCACTTGCACTTGTGGCATTGGCACAGTCGAAAACATTTTTTGACCAGCTATTTCATTGCATTTTTTGTTAAATTATCGAAAGTATTGTAGTGTTCTTTATTATTCTTATTGTCAGGAGAGGAAAGCCTGTAAAGTTAAAGTGTTTTGATTTATATAAGCCATGGGGTTTGACATTCGTCACGACGATACAAAATTTTTATGACCTCGGCGCCCCCCAGACCTGAATCCTGGATTCGCCACTGAAAGAATGAAACAACACTTTCTTTCTATCAATATTTTTACTTGACAACTAACAATGAGTTATATTACTTTCATTGTTTGTAACAAATCACAAAATCAAATAACATCATAGTTAACCCTTTGACTGCTGACAAAATCGTATACAATTCGCTTCCCAGTGCCGCCTGATCCTACATTATACACCTTGTATCAGCACCTATTGACTTTTATTACTCAGAAAGGAGTACTCATTTAAAAATTACAGCAAATACTCGGGAGTCTCCATCCTGTCCAATTAAACTAATCTATCTACTTTAAAAGTACATTATCAGATCAAAATAGTTAAATCTGATATTTAAAATCATGTTTAATAGATTTTAAACAGTTGCATTGTAAAGCAATAATGAAATTATAATACAAAATTTTAGTTTATAAATGCACCATGTCTCAGAGCTCAACATTATCAGATCAAAATAGTTAAAACTGATATTTATAATCATGTTTAATAGATTTTATACAGTTGCATTATTATAAAATAATGAAACTGTTTTGTTTAGTTTATAAAATACAGTGGTACCTCCCTTAACGGACACTCCCGTATAGCGGACACCTTTAATTAACGGACATTTTTACGAGTCCCTGTCCTTCTATATAGGACAATCCATGTTATTCCCTCTGGATAGCGGACAGGTATTTTTGAAAAGCTTTCAATTATTTTGACAAACATTTTAAAATTATTCTAACAAGTAAGCTAAAAATATATGTTTATGCGTCTTTACAACGAACTTTTCCCAACTCCTCCCTTCCGTGCTTGACACAATGAAATTTGACCCTAAAATGTGCACAATGGAATTCTTCTGCTCCCCTAACCCTTTCTTTCTTCCTGTTCTTCCAAAGCTTCCCTTGTTTCTTGGAATTTAAGAGGCGCGAAACCTGTTTTGGGGGGGCTTGGTCTTTAATGCAAGATAAAAGGATTAGCTCACAATTAAAAGGTAAAGTAGTAAATAGTTATTCTTTTCTTACCTAACTAATTTTTCCTTTTTAATTAAAATTGCAGCCGTAATTTACAATGAAATGTCAAGCAGAAGTGCAAAAACTTTTTTTATAAAAAGGTTGTCCTTCCCAATAGCTGACACCTCCTAAAAACGGACAAAACTTTTGGTCCTGTGACTGTCCGCTTTTCTGAGGTACCACTGTAGATATTTATTTTCAGCATTATGACTGCTTGGTTAATAATTAACTAGAATACTGCATTTTTTTTTTAACTCCAATCCCGTGAGATCTCAATCAAATACTGTTAAATAAGTATTTAGATATATGTTTTCTTTTAATTCTTCTTATATTTAATTAAAGTAGGTAATATAATTGGCAGTTATTTCATTTTTAAAATTAAGTTATAAGGTTTTGTTCAAGTAAATAAAAAAGAAATTGTTACCATACACTCTTTGGAACTGAAAATTTAGCAACTTCTCCAATGTTCATGGTTTCTAAACATTTTTCCCAAATAGGCATTTTAAATTGCTTTCCTAATATTATTTCCATAGGTCGATCAATTTTCTTGCTGTCATCAATACACTCTTGCACATCACCATTCTCATCTTCTACATGTGTCGTAAAGTGAAAAGTAATCTGAAAAAAATAATAAATAAACAATGGAACAAAATTAAAAAATATAGATACAAGCTCCAGCTAGTATGGTATAAAAAGAAAATTAACATTGAATTATGCTACTTTTTAAAATCTACCTTTTTTTACTTACTCAAATATTAAGAGAAAAGATTGTAATCAACAAAAAATTTGGCCTTGAGATTTTATTGAATCTCCACCTTTTAGGCTTCTCTCGGTCCGAAAAACAATTTGGAATTATGTCTGTTTGTCTGTGAACACAATAACTCAAAAACGGTTCGAGCTAGATGGGTGAAATTTGGTATGCAGTCTTTATACCAAATTTGTAGATTTCTTACAAATTTTGGGCGAAACCCATCCATGGGAAGTCTGTTTGTAATAACTCAAAAACTTACAAGGAGAGGGCACGACTTGGGAAATTCAATTCGGGATGAAACTTGGCATATTAATAGCATACCATTAGGGTGTTCACCCATCAGTCTAAAAAAGTGCAATGGCCAACCAATTTGGAGGAAATGGCCCTCAAACTTTGGGCACAACTTATATACCAGTAACTCTTCACGAGAAATCAGTGCTCGGATGTCAGCGCGCTCGCTTATCATTCAGAAGGTCCGCAGTTCAGTCCTGGCTGAGGTTTCTTTATTTTTATTTTTTTTAAAATTATTCCAAATTAAATTAAAAATTTGAAAAATATTTTAAATCAAAACTTTAATTATTTTTATGCAGAAAATCTTTATTTATATGATACTTGAATTACAAATAAAATAATAATAAAAATAATATATAAACGGTAAAATAATTATAAATACATCTTTAATGGGGATAAATATTAACTATACTTAAAATTCTCATTCTAAATTCGTTGAATGTTTTAGATTATTGGGTTTTTATATTCACAAATTCTTCGTTCTTATTTTATCTTGGAAACAGTAGAGAGCAGATGTTAATATATTGAATACATATGCAGATGGTCCAATATTTTAATGCTGGAATAAAAATAGCAGAGAGCAGCTGTTAATCTATTAAATGCATAGGCAAATGGTCCGAAATTTCAATAATTGAAAAGGGGCCCAATGGATAAATGGCTTTACTCTTTATCGTATGAAATTCTTCGACAGTGCTTTTACTTCTATTCCTTTAGAAGCCCTGAACAAACGAGGTTATTCACCTTGGATTTTGAATTGTTTCGCATTGCTTTTTGATTAAATTAGCATAATACAGAGAGTTAAAATATTCTAAAGTGAAAATGTCTATGAATTATAATACTGCTAGTGTGTCGGAGGTTGAAGATGGAACCACACAAGAATCACTATACAGTGAAGTGTCAAAGTTGAGATTAAAAGATGCTGTTATTTATTATTAAGGTTTACTGGCTCAAAATAATTTAATTTCGTCAGAATCTTCAGCTTCAATTTCTCATGAAGCAATGTTGATGGGTGAAGAAATTTTCCAAAATACTGTGGCCATCCTGGCTGAAAAAATTATTGTGAGTGATGAAGAACTTATTCATGAAAATGAAAGGTGTCAAGAAAGTTATTTTCTGCACAAAAATAATTAAAGTTTTAATTTAAAATATTTTTAAAATTTTTAATTTAATTTGGAATAATATTGGAAAAAAAACGCAGCCAGGACCGAACTGCAGACCTAACGAATGGTAATCGAGTGCGCTGACATCTAAGCTATCAGAGCACTGATTGCTTGTGAAGAGTTACTGGTATATAAGTTGTGCCCAAAGTTTGAGGGCCATTTCCACTGAATTGACTGGGCATTGCATTTTTTTAGATTAATGGGTGAACACCCTAATGGTATGCTACTAATATGCCAAGTTTCATCACGAATTGAATTTCCCAAGTCGTGTCCTCTCCTTGTTAAAATAGCTAGAGGGATAAAATTTGGTACACAGTTTTATCAAAATTGAAAATTTGTATCAATTTTGAACCAAATTTGTCAAAGGGTTGACTGTCTGTCAACTGTATATTTGCATGCATATGAAGACAATAACTCCAAAATGAAATGACTTAGATAAATGAAAGTTGATATGTGGTCTTCAAACCTTAATTGATGGTCCTTATCAAATTTTAGTTTCAATCTCAGAAAAAAAGGCATTTAAAATGCATATTCGATTTTCTTCATCATACTATGATGCAAAAAACATGCCACCTTGTGTACTGGCCTACGCTTCGCACATTTTAGACCCACTCGTATTGTTTCTCTTTTATCTAGCCACGGTCTATGAGGGCAATATAAATCTGAGTACTCATGGCATTTTGGGCTTTGCCGAAGGTCCTCAATTTTTATGTGGGGGGGAGATGAGACCTTTGTTAGGGAGTATACGAGAAAGTCAAAGGAGACCACTCCTGCTGGTTTTTTATTGGTTCCTATAAGAATTCTATAATAATACAGTCATACAGTAGTTCACAAATGACTTGGATCATGAACAAATTTTTCTTGCAAGTCAAGTCATGAATATGCAAATTACAGAAAATCTATGCCAATAAGAAAATAGTTTTTTAGAAGAAGAAGAAAGAAAGGATGGTTCCTACTTTTTTAACCATGAAATTTGTAGAATGAAATGAGTAAGGAGTTTCATGGGATGGTATCACCCTGATAACACAGTATCTAGTCAAAGTCTAAAAATCTCCCCAATAATAACATTCTATACATTCAATTTTCTAAATGTTTCATTCCTCTTTTTTGGTGACAGAATTAACGGCATCTAATGATTTTCTTTTTGTTTAGAACTTATAATCAGTGGTAGAAGTTTAAATAAGCAATCATATGCCATTTAGGAATGGATTAATCCAGTTTACATAATTTCCTATGAGGAAAATAATTTTAGTTTACAGAGCAAATTAAGTTCGAGAAACAATGTTTGACTGTATATAATAGGTGAGCATGAAATAAATGGGCCTATTCACAGCATTCTGCTGCTGTAAATAAAAATCAGATCAATACAAAAATTTGCACACATGCACTTAACAATTCTGCAATGAAAAATATCCCAAAATTGTCCTATAGAGGCCACTTTATACTAAATGAATTAAATTAATTTTGTTAAATCATAAAAAATTTAATTTAAAATTGATTTAATCTAAAAAGAGATCCAAATTTAATCAAAATTATATATTTTTAAACATTATGCAAAGAGAAAGCACCCTGATTTGCATGAACCCAAGGAACACTTCAAATATAAGTCTATTAATATTCTTGTGTACTGAGATCATGTTATCATCAACAGATTTGATGAATTTACAAGATCGGGCAATGATGGTCAAGTTTTTTTTATAAAAGTCATGGTGATACTACTTGTGAATTTTATCTATAACATAATATTATATATATATATATACATATACCTACATAAAAATATGCATAACCCATTTTTACACTTGCTTGTAATTAAATTTCACCATGTTTTTGTAGTATTTGATCAAATCCCAACTCCTCTTCTAGAGGTACACCTTTGTTACAGGTCCCATTATAGGTGCCAAAACGGAAACACATTGCTAAAAGCGTGTTGCTCCGCAGCTCCTTTGGTTGGAGGAATTGAAGAAAGATCAACTTTGATATTGGTTGACGATTTGAGAAATATCTACGGTTATTCAAATTATGTTCATCAGCAGTTGCTTTGTACTAGGAACACCTTCTCACAGACTTGCAAGATAGCATCAAAAGTATCAGGTACTCAGTATCAGTTCTCAGACTCGAATGATAATGATAAGTAATAGCTTCAGTCGTGTTCCTTTTCGGTCGGCTGATATGAAGTATCAACAAGATACAAAATATCAGATTGATACAGTTCCGGGTTGGGGATAGCTTCGCATTTTCAGTAGAGGTATGATGATGAAGTGCACGTGGCCTTGGTTTTGAAGTCATGAAGGGTGGGGGTGGAAAGGAGGGAAACAAATAGTTAAGTGAATCGGAAGGCAGGATTTCCGAGCTAGGATTACTATATGTGGGATTGACATGTAATGCATTAATTTTGTGGAAAAGGATTTCAGCATCATACACGTGTGTAGGAACATCTCGATCGAGAATTATCTCCGAAGTAGGCAGGTACTTACTTATTAAAGAACGATTAAAATAGTGGCAAGAAGAGAGGTAAAATTTTCTATATTAAAAAAAAAACTAGTCAGAAAACATTTTTGCATGATTGTGACATCCGTTCCATGAGAACTCATTTTTTCGATAGTGGTACTGATCTTAAATGTCAAAAAACAAGATTATCTTCTGACAAAGTAAAAAAATTAGTTTTTTAAAACTATAATTATTGAATTATTTTTCTCTTTCTCAATAACTCTTTTGTTGTTGTAGTTTGTACGTTCTCAATGTTATACTTTTGTTAATATACCTACTTCCCTCTTTTCTTAATTAAAGAGAAATTTCATGTTTTGTGTTTTAAGTTGTTCATATTAAAATTTATTAAATTTATCTATATATTAATAGAAGTTTAGCTTCAAAAACTATTATCTCTATCTCTTCCAAAATTGTTTGTTACCTTTAGCTTTAGTTGCTAATTTTAATTTTGTACATTATTTCTTAAAGCATTTTTAAAAAGTAAAGACTTTTCTAAAACCTAAAAGACTGTTAGCAACAGTTTCATTTTCATTTTGTTTTCAAGTATTTTATCGTATATTTATATTTTAAAATATAAATATTTTCTGTTTAATTATATTTTTTAAATTGTTATATTCTGGAAATTCTATTCATTTTCAGCATTCAATTTTTATGTTCAATTTATTTTACTAATAATAATTCTGTTGTTTGAGTTTCTTATTTTTTTAAAATAAAGAAATTCTTAAAGTAAAATATATTTATTTAATCATAGAAAATCCCATCAATCTTTACTTAATAAACATTGCAAGAAAAGGTAAAAAAATGCATTAGAAATAATTTTATTCCAGGTAATGATAAGAAATAATATATATAGGTAGTTATAAAAAAAAACACATAACACATGCTAGCATCGCCAAGGCAGAAATCTCATATCGCTACCTGATTGCCGACTACCCAGCCCCGTATCGACAGGAAGGGATCAGTTACTAGCACCCCAGTGGCAGAATACTTTTCAATAGTCTGCAACGGAGGTTGGGTCTCTTAAAAATAGCCTGCAGAATTGTGCGCGACTCTATAAATATTTTGCTTTCTTTTTTTGAAATATTTATATCAACCTACAACTATAAAAATACGACAAACATAAATTAGAAACCATATAACATCTTTATTATTTGTATGATATAATTGTATAAATTAACAAACAAAACATATGAAGATCAATCTTTTCTTTGGGCAGATAATTAACAATAATGAAGTATCAAGTTGTTTCAGAAGTAATATTAAGCATACTATACAAATATCTATGCAGAAAATTATATTTGGGTACTTTTCCGTTTTAAACACAGCACTTGATGTCTTTCTGTTTTGGTGAATTTTTCAAAACAATACATCACTAGCTCATATAAATGAAATATTCTTCAATATGTTGGATGTTATTTAAAGACTAGCTGCGTGGCCCGTTGTCGCACGGGCTGTCTCGAATAATGCGTCATTCCCTGGTGGAGAGAAGTGTGGTCATGCGACGCCTCGGGATCCAAACTTTTTCGTATGCCCGCCTCCGTTTTTTTTCAACAAATATTGTCACTTACTTTCCCCAACAAACTCAAATATTCTTTCAAATCTAGTCTTTTTATTACTTTATTTTCATATGCCCGCCTCCGGTTTATTTAATCCAGCCTTTTAATTACCTTATAGCTAATAACCCAACGTTTCTCGGGATCCACATTTTTTCATATGCCCGACTCTGTTTTTTCCCTACAAATATTATCACTAAGCTTCCCCAACAAACGTAAATCTGTTTTGAATCCTCTCTTGTTGGATTAAAACTTTAAATTCTAGCCTTTTTGCTACCTAAAAACAGTATGGTTTGAATGAAAATGCTAGAATTTCTATGTTCATAAATTAAAACAGATTGGCATACCATTTGTTTTGCAAAAGAAAAATACAACGAAATAAAAAACAGAAACGATAAACGATTTAATAGTACACCAAACTGATAAATTAAACACCAGAAACATATAGTTTCATGTTGCCCGTATTTGAATAATAATGAAAAGAAAAAACGGATAAAAATTAATAAATATTTCCCCCCAACAAACGTAAATGTTGCGAAACACCGTACAACAAAAAAAAAAGAGAAAAAAAAAATACTGGAAATCATTTTTTTCCGATGTTTATAAATAAAAACTCCAAAATTCGGAAGCTCCCCCAAAAAAAAGAAAAAAAATAAAACCTTTTATACAAACCCAGATGCAAGAACAACCGATGTGACAGATAGTTATAGGAGCTGCCGATAGATGGCCTCACAATATTTCATTCATATACACATTGTCACATAGTTATAGGAGCTGTCGATAGATGGCAGCACAAAATTTCATTCATTTACGCGTTTTTAATTAATATCTTTTTAACTAATTGTAATTTCAGAATTTCAATGGTTGAAATGGATTCCTTGGATTATTCCCCATCTTTTGGTACCTTCCGCTCGTTTCTCCTTTCGGCGGTTCGTGAGAAGATAGCCGGACATAGATACATACATACGTTTGTTTACCTTCGGCTTTTAGTATATAAGATTTATGCCTCCTGTTTATTGTAAAAACCAGCGGGAGTGGTCTCCCCTAAACTTTCTCGTATACTTTCTAAGTGGAGATTCGTCAAAATCTCGAGTTCGAATTTTTTTTGACGATTACAATACTTTCTCTTTGTATACGAGAAAGTAAAACAAAAAAACAAACAAACCTGAAATCAAATATCTGTTGCCACGTTTCAAAACAATATTACTTTGAAGCAGGCGCGATAAAATAGGCAATGCAATGAATACTAAAGCGAATATTCTGCTTTGGAATTGAATTCCCAAGAAAACAATTTATACTACCACAACCGTAACAATTGCAAAAGCGCGTGAATAAAAGATTTGCTGAAATAATGAGATCAGTTTGATTTACAACAATAAAAAAATTGTTAACAATTGATGCTTGAAAGCAATATTTATTTTTGTAAATAAAATTTACAACAATAACAGATTGCTACCAATACGCATGCGCATGAGAATCGGATTAAAAGAAATTGAATATGCAATTTGAACGCCTCTTTTTGATGTATTTGGCCCAAACTTTTATACGGACCTACATTCATAACGATAAAACTGTGTACCAAATTTTATCCATTTAGCTATTCAAGTTTTTGAGTTATAGCGTTCACATGACCGCGGACATACAAATAGACAGACTTCCCGTGGACGGATTTTGTCCAAAATTTGATAGAAACCTACAAATTATGTTCAAAGACCACATACCAAATTTCATCCCTGTAGCTCTAATAGTTTTCGAGTTATCGTGTTCACAGACAGACACACACACAGACAGACATAATTCCCAAATTGTGTTTTTCGGACTCAGGGAGGTCTAAAACGTGGAGATCTGTCGAAATCTCGAGTTCGAATTTTTTGACGATTGCAATACTTTCTCTTTGTATACTTCGTATACGAGAAAGTAAAAAAGTATGCCAAGAAATGCCTTTCTTGTATGTTTTTATTTAAAATGCAATAAATAATTGCTTTTTTACGAAACAAAAACTTTGAAACTTTTTAGTACATTTATCCTGATATGCATTTTAATGGTTTGTATGCAAACTGATAAATTGTTCTGCAATTATACGTATATAATATTTCATAGTATCATTGTTTATTATTTAAAACAAGGAAGAACAGAGCTGTCTTCCTCTAAAATTCTTGATACAACTTTTGATTTTATGGAATTTTGCATTTGAACATATGTAGATACATTTTGAAAGTGGGTATAATAATGAATTCCATATTTCTTAACTAATCCTTAGAATGCTTAAAATTGGGGCAATCTTGGCTTGAACTCTGTTCCTCGTCTTTATCAATTTCAGAATTTGTTCTTTTTTCGCTCCCGTTTTTAAAAAAATGATTGATATGCAGCCGTAGAGATCGATCGAAACTTCGGAGGTTTATTTTCAGGCTGGCGTAAATAATGCTGCTTTAAGTTTTTTCGTAACCGTGTAGAATCGCAATCAAAACAACGAATTTTATCTATATACACAGCCATCTCGAAGTAAAAAACCACGTGTTATTTCCAGAAACCAAAGGTTCCGTTCCAGAAATGTATCGGAATAAAACGCACAGAAAACGTTGGCCGTGAACAATACCGATACGAGGCAGTTAGCGTACTTCAAGGTCAAATCCCAGTCACTAGGTCAACTAGGGAAGCCCATTCAGCATAGGGAAAAAAGAGGGGGGGGGGACGAAGATTGCGAGAGGATTGCATATTTTAGCAATGTGAGTTTTATAATAATTGCTAAGTTCTTTAGAAAGTGTGATTAATAACTTTTATATTTTTCATGATGGGATTTATTTTATGAGCACATGATAAACATTATAACACAATAGTCTGCAGACACGGTCCTAAATCTGCGACGTACGACGCAGCGTCGCGGTGTTTCTGTCACTGGGACTAGCACTATCATATACAAAAGTATCAGGTACAAGCACATATCAATATAAGCTTGTACCTGATACAGCAAAACCTGGTATGAACCCAATTCTGCAAAGCACCAATTTACAAGAACTGATTATTACTAAGAACACAACATATAAAATTAAACATGAAAATTGCAATTATAAACAAAAGATGCACATATAGATTTTCAGAACAGTACTTAAATCAAAAAACCTATAAACAAACAATACAATTAATACAAGTAATTTATACCACCCCAAATCTCTAAAAATATGTTATAATCATTAAGTATCGAGTAAGATTCCATAATTATAGATAAAATATTCAGACTACAAACGAATAGTAACTAATAACTTCTAACGAGATTCCTCAAAAAATTTTAAAAGTTCATTTCACAGATTTTTTTACAGCCACTCTCAGAAATAAAATAAGTGAAACTGTTTAATTTCAATGATGTCAAAACTTCAGCTCATAAAAAAAACCCTCAATATAAAATGGATATAAAAATAAATTCTTATTAGGTTTCATATCCATTATAAAATAATAATAATATTGTTTATTATTTATAATGTGAAACAAGATTATCATAAGGATAATCTTGTTTCAAAATCACACAGCAGTATTCTTAATTATTTGATATGTTGACAAAGTATTCACTCAAATTTCACCAAACCACCACCCAAGTGCTCTAACTTAGAGAGCATTAAAATCATTCCGTAGTTTCGGTATCCAAATCAAAGGTACATTTGACTCAAGTTTATGGAAAAAATCACGAAACAATTTTTTTTTTTGAAATAATATTTTTCAAAAATCTTTCTTTCATTTGCACAAAAAGGATTTTGGTTTCCAAAAATAAGATTGGTTTTATATTAAAATACGAAAACTTTTCGTTAAGGAGCTGAGAATATATTTTCTAGAAAATTTATTAAAAATTCGTCTGCGAAATCCACACTAATTCGAAAATTCTTTTTATTTTAATCACGAAACAAACCTTAGAACCATCTTGGAAATCAGATAATTCATTTCTTCCAGCATATACAATGGTCTTTTTAACACTATTCATCAAATTAGAACATTCCATGATGTTCTCTCTGTCTGTCTCTAGTAATTTTAGAAAACAATACTATATCAGTCTTCGACCAAAAACAAAACCATATTTCAATCTCCAATGTAAACAATTTAATTTCCTATGTTGCCAGGTGCTTTTCCACTAGAGCGAGAAAGGATAAAACAAAAGAGTAACTTGATGTATTGACGAGCTTTCTGCTTTGTTTTTTTATATTTCAGTGTACTACTACGTTATTCCGGTACACTGCTAAGTCAATGGGATTTTCAAAGCGGAAGTCCAATATACAAGCAGATAAAGTCAAGGTTATTAATCTCTATAAACAAACCAGAAAAAAAGGCTTTAGTGGTCAAAAGAATGCAAAAATATTGGAGATTGATAAATAGAATATAATTTTTTTGATCGCAACATACATCTATCACTAAGACTTTTGATAATTTTGTCTGTAAAGAAAAAGTACTCAGGTGTTTGCGATGGCTGATAAGGGAAACAATTAAATTTCTGAAATAGAAACAAAACACTCTTAATGTAGTGAATGATACCGATGAAACACTTCCTTTTTTAACTTTTAAAAGTCTTTTTATTGATTAATTAAAATTTTGAAAACCTGAATTTTTGAGCGATTAAAATATTAAAATTATATTATCGGTTCTATTATTTTACAGCATCGTATCGTTTGATGTTTGCAAATAATGAGTTATTATAATCGATTAAAAAAAATTATAAGAATATGAAAAAGTAGCGACTTGCCACCTATTTGTCGTACCAAATCGTGCATCCTGTTAATTTTTTGTGAAAGATTTTGTGCTGATTGTTTAAATTCTGTGGTTTTGATCGACACTGTAAGCAAGTCGCTTTTTTTTCTGAAGGCTGAATTTTCTTTGTGTTGTGTTTGAGTCACGTCATTATGAAAGCGAAATTTAAATGATGATATTACGTTTGTGTACATATTCTTCGAAAGGAATTCTGCTGTATCAAACTCTTAAATATTTTATCTTACAGGTAAAACAAACAAATTCTTTTTAATTTTGTATTCTTAGGTCTATTAGTTTTGTAAACTTTTGTGTTCAAGGATAGTAATTAGACTTACGATATTTGTAATCAGTTTTTGATGTTATTGTTTACTTTTTTAAGTTTTATTGTCTGCTTTTAATATTTTTGTTACCTATATTTATTCCAATGACCGAAAACTCATTCAGAGTTGTGAATTTCATGTTTTTATTGAGGAAGAAAAAAAACAATAAAAAATGTTTACCATATACTATGGCTAAGCCTAATGAAATAAGTTTCAAGAATTTAAAAGATTTGTCAAAGATATTTCTAAATACACACCTAATACGTTATCTACTTTAGTTTCTGCGCATTAACAAAAGCTTCATTTTCTGTCTTTATTGGCTAAAGAAATGCTGATGTGTATTGTATGTTTATGCATTTCCTGTCATGTTGAATGATAAATTCGCTAGGGCATTGTTTATTTACATTGCTTCGTATTCTTTTGTAACATTCATTCGTATTAGTCGCACCAAAATGAAATAGTATTTCATTATTATAAGTCATCCTAATTAAAAATGTTTACTTATATTTATATCTCAACTGCAGTTTTTCATAATTGCATATTTTTGTTATGTGTTTTGCATTCATAGGGTATTAATTATGAATTTAGTAATTATTATGGATTTTTATTTTTAAATATTCTGAAACTTAAATAATTTTTACGCAGTAGTTTCAAAGAGTTGTAAAAGTAATTTTCATGAATTCTACTAGAATTGTGAGAGTATGATGTGATTTTATAAAATAGTGTTGAAATACATTTATTGCTGTTAAATTCATATGATTAATTGGTTGAAATCTAGAAGTTGGTACACACTCTTAAAATGGCGCCAAGTCGCCAAAGCTAATACAGGTAATACCTTCCTATAGCTTTGGCGACTTGGCTCCAATGATATGCAGCGGCCAACGTCTTGCTTTGGCGATTTGGCAGCGTTTTAAGAGTGTGTACCAACTTCTAGATTTCAACCGATTAATTTTTTTTAATTGTTAACTATCAAAAAATTGGTTGTGTTTATTACTCTGCTAAAAACTTTATTAGATCTTAGAAAGCATATTATTCCGAGTTCATCTAATTGCCAATAAAATTATGAATAATATGTGCACCTTTAATTATTTTTAAATAGGAATCTGTGTATTTAACTGCTTATAAAATATTAAAGTGTAAAGTATATATTAAGAGATGGAGATTCAAATAAATTTGATTCTGTCATAAGATTTCTGATTTTTTTTATTAAATTATTCAAACCACAAGCACTGTATTCAGTGCACCTTCTTCTTAACTGATGACAATCTGCACTTTTGACAACAAAAAATAAATTTCAAAATTAAACATAATTTCAGGTTGTATTTTTGTTTACAGTAAGAGCAACTGATTTCGTATTATATATTTTTATATTCTGTACAATATTTACACTACATAGATTGAATTTTTACATTTTATGCATAATTTTTATAACCTGTTTGAATGAAAATAGTGTTGGGAAGATATAAATTCAACATGTGACCTGTCAGTCGAAACAGAACTCGGTCGCAAGTTGAGGAGAATCTGCACCTTGTTATCCTTAACCCTTTGAGGGGCGGTGGGACACCGTCTGTCCCACCTACTTCAAGATTTTTTTTCAGAAACTTATATAAGGTATTTTATTATAAAAATTGCTTTATTGGATATTTCAAGACCTCTTACTTTTGAAAACAATTGCAGTACCATTGAGAATTTGCTCAAATTTATTAAAAATAATTTTTAAAATCATGCCCTTTATTGGCAATGATTTTCTTTAAATTTCTAGAGAAAGAAAATGAATTTCGAAACAAATATGAGATTCAAAGGAAATCTTCAATGTTCAATAAATATATTCCAAACATTATCTGTATTTCAAAAGTAATTTTTTTTATCAATTATTATAGATAAAAAAAGGTGGGACAATTTTGTCCCACCGCGCATCTACGGTTGTCAGCCTGTAGATGGCAGCACAAAAGTTCTCGACTCGGTCCTATTTCTTTCTTTTTTGAATAATAAACTTGGATTTATATACGGTATAATTATAATCACTTTCAAATTTAATACTTATACAGAAAATAAATTTATATATTTCAGAAGACAGATAAATAATATTAATCAAAAAAATCTGTAAATGCAAACAAGCATTTTTTTAAAAAAACTGGCATATCTAAATTTATTTTGAGGGGAAATTTGAAAGCAAGAAGCGATCTTCTGGGGAATTTTTTTATAAACGGATAAAAATACACTTTTCTAAAAAGAACGAAAATTAAAGAGAATATTCAAGTCTTTCTGTATCTCTCAACGAAAAAGAAATAGTTCCGTTGAATCTGCCCACCCCACCCCCTATACTTGTTTATGTTCTTTGCTGCTTTTGAGAAAACGCCGTATTTCCTAAGGCACAGCTATTGTAAATAGCTCTGTTAGCAGTGATACTCAAAGAAAAGCTGTTTGAGCTTGACAGCTTCCAGCAGCGGGTTTCTTGCGTGATAATTTACAATCGGTGGTCTTCTTACAGCAGTGGTTTTCATTACAGGTCTTGTCCAGTCGCGGTCATTAGTGTCTCACTTCTTTGACTGAAGTGAGTGATCGCATGAACTGATAACGGATTTCTGTTCCTTCCCATACAATAAACCGGAGAGGGGAGTAACATTTTACTTATAGAATCTGGGTGGCCTGCTTTCTTCTGAAGCTTTCAAACAGAGCGACATCCATAAAAGTACTATTGAAGAGCTCCTCCATTTGTACGCAGAATGTGGTAAAAGATCTCCACTTCAATCACAGTATACATTTTCTACAGCTGTTAAAAGAAAATGTGCTAAAGAACCAATTATATGCTCTAAGTGAAACTGACAAGATGCGAACGTTGGCGCGAATGACAGGAGTCGGGGAATGCTACAGTCCCTTCAGGGGCTGTGGGACATACGTCTTCCCACCCTCTCGTGAAAAAACTAAAGGCAAAAAAAAATTTTTATTTGGAAAATATTTCATTTTCAGGTGATAGAAATTCAAAAATATATCTCTTTTTGAGTAAAAATATTTTTTTAGGGTAGTGCGCTTCAAAGGGTTAACCCTTAAAAATAGAATATTTTTCTTTTTTTTCTCATTTAAATGATATTTATCCGCTTAAAGATGAGTCTCATGGTTTGAAAATTGTTACCTATTGATGTAAATATAAGCATTTAGATGGTAAATATTGATTTCAAGGACACAGTATTTAATTATTATTGGATTTGGTAATTCAAAAATTTGTCTTGCAGTTACTAAAAATTTTGAAAATTTAAATGCATTTTCCAAATTGGTGTACAAGTTATTTTTTAGAAGATATTTTAGTATACTTGATATAAAATGTAATAATCCAAGTGAATATTAGTTATTAAAATTTTAGATGAATATTTTAAAATTAGCTAATTTGTATTGAAATAAAAAAAATTGTAATTGTGTTAATATAGAATAAAATATACAAAAAAGTTAAAACATAGAATTAAATATATAATAAAATAAGTTTTTACATTTTTTTTCATTATATTAAAAATTTCTTTGTTTATATTGACACTTTTTGCTACTGTTGAGTTTTTTCAATCTTCAAAATATCGCGCGGGGGGGGGGGGGGGGGGGGGGGATTTAATTTTTCTAGTATATTGTGCCAGGTTGCTTATTTGAGGTTAAGGTAATGATTTTGTTTTGTGCCATTTTACAAACATGCAAGCATTTTAAATTTAATTTCAATGATAGATTTTAATTGTTTTGTACATAATTCAGAAATATTCCATAATTGGGGGAAAACTTTGCATTTTATATAGTTTCCGTTTTTTGAAGATACATTTTCATCATATCGTTAAAGTATTTGATATACAGGTAAGCTTTAAATTTAGTATGTAGTTAATGCTTTTGGTAATTGAACAAATAGTACCATGGCTGCAATAGTTTTTGGATATCTCATTTAAAATTTATAAATGAATAATAGTATGAAATTATAGCATATCTGTATTTAAAAATGTTTACATTCTTATACTTTAATTATTATTATATGGAAGTATTTTTTGCATAATATTAATAATTTGCATCAGATTTATTTTTGCATTTTATGCATAATTTTCATTTAATTCCTCAGATTATTCATTCAATAATCTTAGGGATTGTTGAACAATAACTTTGCACAATTATATGAAGATATATCTGCAAATCACTAGAAATAATGTACATAATGTCAAAGTGTTACTTTTCTGTTGATGGGGGCCCAGATAAAAATTGCCAAATCTTGGTGATGACTCTCTTACCTACCTGTTCAGTAAAGCAGCATTTATGTTGTTTCATCACAGTCCCTATTCATTTCTAACCATTGTAATGATAAAATATACTTCATTTATACAATGCAAAGCTGTGCATATATGTTGTCCCCCTCCCCCATTTTAAATTCCCAAATCTGCTGTACTACTCATTATTTCTCCTTTCCTATTAAGGGGGAACTTTTCTTAGAAAGCCTGGTAATTTGCTTTTTTTTCCCCCTTTCTGCCATTTCCTAGTAAAGGCCTATCTACATGCACATAGTTTGCATAAAATAAGAAATGCATAATTTGTACTCAAGGTATGCAATAATTGGTATTTTTCTTATTTTTATGTTAAATGTTTAATTTTAAAATTAAATTATTCTTTTCATATACAGTGTAATAATATGCTAGTTCCATCTTTAACCGCTTAACTGTTTTATTTTCTCACCTGTCTAATTAGATGATACTTTCTGTTTTGGGAAAGTGTAGTCGTGTTGATTCGATTAAGAGTCCATAGAACACCTGAGTGTTAATGAGTTAATCTTCACTTTTTGTATTGAATTATAACGTCTGCGAATGACGTAATTTCAGACTATAAGTGCAAAAATGCCATATTTTGATGCACGAATAAACTCGGGATAAAAAGTTAAGAGGTTAAAAAACTCTAAATTTATTACTTTAAAATGAATTTGCATTAGTAGGATTAAACTTGTAATAATAAAAGTTTATTTAAATTGTGATTTTAAGTCGTTTTACTTCCGTCTATTGAAAGGCATATAAGCAGTGTTTTACTGTATGTTGATTCCACTGGAATATTGCCAACTTTTAAGCTTGGCTTGAGTTGGGGCCCTGCTAACAGAAAAGTACTGTGAAAGTAAAGGAAAAGGTCTCGAATGAGTGTTCAGCCAGTTCGTTATTAGTCATTAAATTTGAGTCTAAAAACTTGCAGTTTTTATTCATTAATCTATTTTCTAAAAAAATACCTGTGTATACCCTTTTTTTTTTAGATTACAAAGAGTTGAATCAAAATGTAACATAATACTGCCTCTTCAGAAAAATATGCTATACTTTAGAATGTTGTTCGTAAGCAATCAATATTTTAGAATTCGTTTGTGTTTAGAATTTCTGATATATATTAAATGTATCTACTCGCAGTTAAATCTGTACATTTTAGTATTGCCTATGAAGTTACTTTTCTCATTAGCACAATAAAATTATCCATTGCATGAGATGACTGAATTTGATGGGAAAGTAAAATGATCAATTACGTGATTAGAGCAGAGATGGATTAGTTAAACGAGTAGGGATAAAATCCTATGTGTAGGGGGAGACTTGATCCCTAGGTCTAAAACCAGAGAAAAAAATGCAATTAAGTCTCTGAAACTGGCAACACTAATAAAGTGATCCCTTATCAACAAATCTGACAACAGAATTTCATTCAGCCATTTTTGTTGTAAGAAAGGAATCTCCGATTTCTTATAGTCAAACTTTTGGAGTAGGTAGTTTGTTTCTTATTTTTTGCTAAATATAACTTACTTAAGTGTATTGATATAATATACTAACATTCCTTACTGCTTAAATGTTATTTAAATCCAATACAGTTTCTTTACTTTTGTTTTAACAATTCTTTTTCCAACACATGCACATTAGGGACACATGATCCCCATTGTATGGAGAGACTTGATCCTGGGGATCAAGTGTCCCCAAAGTTAAGTTAAATTAATGTTAACAATTTTATTATCCCTTCTACTGGCCATTATGATTTTCAAGTCACATTTAGATAATATCAATAGTAGTTAGAATATGGTTACCTTGATTTTGGATGGTTGATAAAGGTAGAAAGTTAATATGTGGCTGCACATTAAGGTTAGCAAGCACATGATGACGATTTCACGGAAAGAGAAATTTAGTCATTCCGTAGGAAAAATTGAAAAGATTTCGTCATCTGAATGCGAAAAAAATTTTCTAAGAAAAAGATGACTTTATTCCAGCCAATTTGTTTATCCAGAAAATGTTGACATTAGTGTTGTGAACAATGACGATATTGTCAAGAAACTACTTGAAGCAGCCGTGCTTGGTGGAACACTTCGAACTGCAACGATTTTAACATTTATTTTTGATTTTTCAAGCTTTGAAAATGTCATTTGATCATTAATTTCAGCGATAACAATAATTCATATGGGAAACAGTGATTTTCAATAATGTAGAATTTGTTTTGTGTTTTTATCCCTTTTTACTTTCTTGTATACGAAGTATACAAAGAGAATATTGTAATAGTCAAAAAATTCGAACTTGAGATTTTGATGAATCTCCACATTTTATAGACCTCCCTGAGTCCAAAAAACACAATTTTGGAATTATGTCTGTATGTGAACACGATAACTCAAACTATTAGAACTAGGGAGATGAAATTTGGTATATGGTTTTTAAACATAATTTGTAGGTTTCTATCAAATTTTGGACAAAATCTATCAACGGGAAGTCTGTCTATCTGTATGTCCGCGGTTATGTGAACATTATAACTCAAAAATTTGAACAGCTAGATGGATAAAATTTGGTACACAGTTTTATTGTCATGAATCTAGGTCCATATAAAATTTTGAGCCAAATCCGTCAAAGGGTTGATTATCTGTTGGTGTGTATAATCACATACTTGTATCTCATAAGCCCTTTAGCTTAGATAAATAAAACTTGATATCATGAATGCTAACATTAATTATGGATCTGTGCCCAATTTTCATCTCAATCAATTAAAAAACAAGTGTTCAAATTGCATATTTAGTTCAAAATGCACATTGCGACTGTGTTGGCGAGCGTTTCACTTATTTTACTCAAGTTAGTGTGGTTGGCGTTTGAACTTGGCGGTCTACTAAGGAAATTTTATCAAGCCGCAAAACAAAACTTCATTCTGACATTCTCTAGATGGATGCCTGCGATTAACCAGAGGTATGGTGAAATCTTGTGTGATATCTATAGTAAGATTTCGTACTCAAAAACGTTAAATAAAGTTGTGGTAACGTGCATAACAATTGCGAACATGTGCAATTTTTTTGGCAAAATATTAAGTTTTTGGGAATTCATAAATGATATATGTTTCATTGTAAATCACCATTCATAATTTTTTTCTCAAAATAACCAGGTCTTTGGTAAATACCCCAAAAATATTTACCTACCAACTGGGTTTTACCCACCCCACATTACTGGTCATATGCGAGAAAGTTTCGGGGAGATTACTCCCGTGGTTTACATGATAGTCAACAATAAATTTGATTTCTACTACTTAATTTGAATCATTTCAATTCATCTGTTTCAAGGATCCAGTCTCCCTACAATTTGGGAGACTCGATCCTCTTTTTAATTGTTGGAAAACAATTTATTTTTATTTTAAAAATGGTTTTTCAAAAATAAAAAAGGTGCTACAACAAAAAAGACAAATGAGCCTTTAATAATGACTGAAAACATTTTTTAAAAATTTCGTTTTTTCCAAAATAAAAATTAAAAACTGAAAAAGGATAAAGGTTCCCCTACTGTTGCAGCATGTGTATTGTCCATAATTAATGTTTAATATCAAATTGTATTTCATATGTTCTGTCTTGTGACATGTTTTACATTAGTATTATATATCTAAAAATAAAAAAAAAAAAATTGAGAATTTTAAGGTCAGGTGGGGTAAAGTGATCACAATGCCCACATTTTTTAACTTAGGTAGATTATAAATATAAGAATTTGTTAAAATACTACATATTTTTTTTATTTTACATTACATTATTGAAGTACATGTTGCATTAAAATTTTGGGGAAAAAAATAATTGATTTAAACAATTTTATAACACCTTTTTGTCATGTTTTTATGACCACTTTACCCCATAGGGTGGAGTAATGTGAGTAGTACGTGGGGTTAAGTGGTCATAATTAAAAAATAAGCATAAAAACGCATTGTAAGTGAGCAGAGTTTTTTAAATATTTAACAAAACTCAAAATAGTTTCAACTTTAAAAGAAAATCAGTTTATTTGATCAAATTATACATTTTTAAAAACCTATGATCAAAAGTTGTCTAATCAAGAATTTTAAGGATATCTGACTCTTCTGTTCCAACAATGTCATGATTTTCGGAAAAGATGTAATAGTCTCAACTTCAAAAATATTTTATTGATAGTAAATTTCCTATTTTATCAAAAACCTGTCCAATAAGCCCCCTTCTTCATATTTTGCAAAAATTCTGTAAAAATACTGTGATAAATGATAATCTGTAATTGTGGATTCACTTGACTGAATAAAAGGCATTTTCTGCTTTTTATTAAGTTTGTTGTTGCATGTTCTTAACTGTTTTCTTGCAACTTTCTTTTTTAGTTGTTTTTTACTATTTCTTCAGTCAAACCTTCATCTTCGCTTTTTTTTTTTCTTCTCTCTTTTGATTCCTATATGGCCGCTTTATGTACAACTGAAACAGGTGATTATAGAGTTGTAAGTACTCGTGTCAAATCTTTTAAAGGCAGAACTATGTTCAGCTATACCTGAAATTTTGCCATTTTCTAGATTTAAACTATCTGTATGAGATGGCCCTGGTTCTGAATTTCCATTCAAATTGACAGTAGAGACTCAACTATGGTAGGTTGAACATCTGTTTCAGATATTATAGTTCCTACTTCTTAATAGGAAACAGTCCATGGCCTTTAAAATCATTGATTGCATTTTCTGGAAGAAGACAGTCTATAATAATTTTAAAAATGGGAAAATACTTAAAATATTCTGTAATCAATGTTCCTGGACCAATTTTTTTAAAGATCCCTTTCCAAGCTTTTATTAAAGGGAAAATATTCCAACATCGAATGGCTGGACATGAGAACATGACTCATGTATGGTGTCAAGCACAAAATTATAGTGCAATTATGCATGACCTTTTTTACTGTTCCATAAGTCGTGTAACTTCTGTACCAATCATAAAAGAATAGGTTTTGGGAAATCTAAAGAAAATTGCATAAAGTATTTAGTCTATTTTAGCAATACCTTTAGTCTGTTACTCATATAAATGAGCTCATTTGTAAATTATAAAAGGTAGCATGAAATCATTTGCTGATGCATTAAAAAGTACATCGCTTTTCTGCAATTGGCTGATTTCATATATGGGTTATGTGGCTATTTTGACACAAAAATTGGGGTTACCGAGTTTCATATTAATTGCAATCAGTAGTATATATGAAATTAGTATTTAGCATCTAAGAAATTAAGCTTAAGTAATTTTAAAACAGCGATGCATGTTAAGCCTACCCCATCTTACTTAAATTACTATAAAATATCTAATTAATTCAGCTTATCTGTTAATGAGGAAGTACTCTTGAGATCTATATGAAGCTTTCTGCAGAGTCAATCTAATAAAAACTTAATTAAACAAAAAGTAGGAGAGAAGTTAAATTAGGTATTCCAACTTCAAACTGCTACATAAACAAACAAAATGAGTGTTTTCTTTTACTAAGGTGTTGTAATTAGTATAATTTGAATGTTGAACTTAGTTCTTAACTGTTAAAAGCTAAAATAAAAAAAATTACATTTATACCAATATTTACTATAAAGTTATAGCATTTTAAGGTAAATGCTCTCCAGTAGTAGGCCACTTAAGGGTATTTCCTCAATTATCATCTAAACTTTAGAGAAGTTTTGCTAATCTATATTTTTTTATAGTTGTTCAAACTCTTTTCTAAAATAATAATCACCTGAAATATCAAAATAATTGTCATATAATTTTTTGAAAATTAAAAACTTAGATCACTCCTTTGCACCAGAAGTGGGCATAGCAAACTTTTGATGTACCAGTAGAGGGCGTTCCAAAAGTGGGCCACCCAGATTTGTCAAATGTGCTAAAGAAAAAAGAATAAAATCATTATCTAGTAGTAATAATAATAATACATTAACATTATACACTATAAAAAATACAATAAAAATGGCTTGATATAGATGAAATCTTTTATTTATAGATTCCTAGTGGCATGAGATTTACATTTTTTCTCTAACAGCCAATTTTTTATTAAAGGTATATGTTAATTGTCGATCTTTCATTTTAAGTTCTGGTTAGGGCATTATGGATATTAAATCTCAATATTTTATGTTGAGTAAATCGTTGTCAACGATTACAAAATCCTTTTTGTTCTTTGTAGATTTATAGTATTTTTTAGCAACTGAGCAAATGCTGTGTCCTTTTTCTACCTCATTAATGGCAGCTATTAAGTTATCTTCCAAATAATGTTTTTCTCTCCTTTCCATTGTTCTAAAATGAAAATTCAATGGTCAGTGCTATAAAATATTTATTATTTAAGTAATTGGTCAGAATGTTCCAGTAGTGGGCCACTAGTGTGTCAGAAGTGGGCCATGTGGCCCACTACTGGTTCTGATAAAAATAAAGCAAATCTAATTATATAAAAGATTTTACAAGATATAACCTTTTTATTAAACATCACAAAACAGTCTATTCGAGAGAAAGCATGTGCTCCAGTACTGAGCCCCCCTAAGACCCACTACTGGAGCATTTAGTAAAACATTGATCCAAAAGTGGGCCACCCTTCACTATCCATACATTATTAATATTATTTAATTTAATGATAGTTTATAATACATTCAGTATATAATCAAATAATATCAATAACAATTCATTTTAAAAACAAATAGAATGTATGCTAAAAAATAGTTGAATGAAGAGTTGCCTCTTAAGGAAATCACTAAGAATTGGCTTAAAATGCTTTTCTCAGATACCAACTTCAGCAACAAACTTTCTAGCTCCTAACTAAACAGGAAATGAAGGCTGTGCCTTTGGTATTTAATTGATAAGGGTTTCAGCCTATCGGAGACAGACCTCTTATCTTATTGGAATGTTGAAATTTCTTGTTTTTCAACTTAAAAATTCAAGTGGCCCACTATTGGTACAGGGCCAACTACTGGAGCACTTACCTTAATTGATGAATGGCCACTTTACCATGCCTGGCCACTTTACCGCGCCTGACCCTATACTGAAGGTTTTGATGCAGTTCAAATATCCCAACTAAACTTGCAGATATTTTTAATCTGAATTTTTTTTTTAATAAAATGAATTTTTATGAAATGAATTCAGTTTTCAGCCTTGATATGTAAAATTATATTTACATATTATAGTTTTTAAAATATTGAAAGTTTATTCATGATTTGTTATTTTTTTTTTGTCATAGACATTTTGAGTGCACTAACCAAATGTTTTTCATTTTCAGAAGGTGTAATATATATGCTTAAAAAAGCAAATTTAGGTGGGGATTTCTGCATAAAATCTCTGGATTTTGATGAAGATGTAGCTAGTGACCATGATTTTGAGTCACCCAGCTGCATTAAAGAGTTTGAAGAGGAGGAAGAAAATATGGATGATAGTTTATCTGATGATGCTGCTGCTCTAGATGATTCAACATTCAATGATGAGGAAGATGATGATGATGACTATAATGTCAATTCCTTTCCTGAAAACAGAGTTGTAAGTAAAATTTCCACTCTTGCTCTGTTGTCGCTGGGGTTTTTATTTATCAGATTGGTTTTACTTTTAAGCATGAAGTGTAGTTAAGTAGACTCAGTAATCCAGCAGATATCGGACCAGAGGACTGCCAAACTAATGAAAGTGTGGCATTAGTGGAGGTGCCTTAAAAAAATGGATTTTAATAGTAAAACTTATGCTTATTACATAGAATATACAAAATTATACTCTTTATGAATAGATATTACAAAATATAATTAAATATCTGGTCAGCAGTGCATTGTTTATATTGTGCCAAGGTCACTGACATTCGCATGCTGCGACTTGCTTTCCTTTTAACGCTTCCCCATGGTGCGTAGCATCATGAAAAGTGCTTATTTTTGAAAAAAAAAAAAAAAAAGGTCCATAAAAAGTGCTCAATTTTCTCGAGAAGTATAAACAAAACATTCTTTTTTTTTTTTTTCCCCAGACGTTAAATATGATAAATCGAAAGCATAGTCATAAAGCTTTGTTTACCGGATGTATCGAGGAATGAAAACGACCAAAGGGAAGGAATCCAGGGTGAGATAGATCCAGGGGTGTCAACATATGTTAAGATAACACTTATAGTCTAGTCAACAAAAGCCCAAAATGAGGGTGAAAAAAGCATTAAATCTTATAGTTTTGAAAATTGGTACACATGTTCACATACATGAGAGGCTCCTGGTGAACATATTAAAAATCTCCAGTCCTGGGGGGGGGGCGGCGGCTCGCACCGCCATCTTGGATTTCAACCCCCTTTTGTAGTTTTTCTTGCATATCTTAGAAAACTATTCAGTTTTCAAACTACAATTGATTTAACAAATTAAAGAGTGTGAAATTCTCTACAAATACATGCTTTTATTTTTCTTCTAGCTTTAATAGTTTGTGAAATATTTAAGAAAGACTAAACAGGGGTATGAAATCCAAGATTGTAGCAAACTTAGAAGCCCATTATCTCGGAAACTATTAAAGCTAGAACAAAAATAAAGGAACGCTTTAGTAGGGAATTTAAGTTCTTTAATTTGTTCTATCACGTGTGATTTTAAAATTAAGTAGTTTTCGAGATATTCAAGAAAAACTTAAAAAAAAAGAGGGATAAAATCCAAGATGGTAGCAAACTTTGAGACTCATTGCCTCCGAAACTATTAAAGATAGAAGAAATATAAAGGCGTGTATTTCTAGGAAATTTTATGCTTTTTAATTTGCTGATTACATTAAATTTTCAAAATGAATAGTTTTTGAGATATTAAAAAAAAAAAATAATAAGGGACATGAAATGCAAGATGGTGGGGGAAACTTTGAGACCCATTATCTCAGAAACTATCAAAGCTAGAAGAAAAACAAAAGTATTTATTTTTAGGGAATTTAATGCTCTTTAATTTGTAATCAATTACAATTTGAGAACTGAATAGTTTTCGAGATATTCAAGAAAAACTAAAAAGGGGGTGAAATCCAAGATGGTGGCACAATCTTCCCTGTCAGGATCGGGAATTTTAGCATGTTCTTCAGGAGCCCTTCACGGACAAGTGTACCAATTTTCAAAACTATATGATTTAATGTTTTTTATTTATTTATTTATTTTTTTTTCAAACCTTTCGTTATCTGGACTGTTGATGACCTTTTTTGTCTCCTTTTGCTTCAACAATGGGTAACGCTGTATATTGAAATACTGGAATTACTATGCTGAAGGGGCAAGTTGACTGGTAATTTGTTAATTTTAAGAAATGTTGAAAAAGGTAACATATTTTTATTGTTAATCTTATAGAAGTTGATTTCATTTTTGATAATGACAATTTGCATTATTTTTATTTTTTTTCAAACCAAAATGGCGTCCTTTATTTTGCAATAGAAGACGTTGTGCAAATTCAGAAATAAGTATTAAAATTAAAAAAATACATATTTAAAAATATGTATTTTTTAAATTTTTCAATAAAACTATGCATTATTATAAAACAGAAAACATCATATGCTTAGAAAATACATGGATCTACGTATGCGTGCATGTACAAAGGTGTTTAGTTTTTCTGGCTAAAGTGCTTACTTTTTGCAGCAATTTCTTACTATGCACCCTGTTCCCACTTGCCCATCTTAAAATGCTGTGTTAAGAGAGGGGGGTCGGATTACTGAGTGTCTACTATAGATCAGTGAATTAATGTATTGACCAATGAAATAATTCATGCTAAATGAAATTTTACTATTTTTATCTTCAATTTTAAATTTCCATTTAACTTTTACTGATGCCGTATATTTTGACATTTTTTTAACCTAAAGATTCAAATTGCTATAATTTGGGAATAATATTAAATTCTTAATGACTTTAACCCTTTGGGACCAAATTTAGAGCTATGAAATTATTTGGGCATAAAGAAATAAACCCTAAACTTGTAATTAATATTTCATTTCACTCTATTCTTTTAGGTTGCTTACGATTGTCAAATTCTTTTCCCCTCCCCTGTTTTGGACTATAAAAACTAAATATTTTTTTTTTTCCAGGATGTTATGTGGCACATCACGTTAGCTTTAATTTCATACATTTGCATTAATGGAAATATCAAATGAAAATTGTGATAAGTTTCGCCCTCCCATTTTTAAAGGGATCTTAGCAGCTGAAAATCATATAATATTATGTCAAGGACATAGATTTTGAATAAGTTATCTATTTTAATAATGGCAGAACAGTTCAGTAAAATAAACTGAATTGTTGTGTTATTTATCTGTCCTGGTAGCCAGTTGATATCCACTTAGAACATTTGCCATGTTAAATTATTTTAAATTTAAAAATATCAATGATCTAAATTTCTCGGTAGCACTGCTTGCAGCATAATTCATGAGTTTTTATAGTATGAATGTCCAGAAAAAATATTCACACCTTATAATCCTTGACAATTCACAGAAACTAACAAAGCCATGCAGATGGAATTATCTTTTAAATCATTGGATGTGATTTCATACACCTTATTTTTACTGAAGAGGAATATGCTTCTCCAGCTTTTAAAAAAACCTTTGTTTAGAAATGCTTCAACTGTGTAATGATGTCAAAGAACCCTGAGGAATGTCTTATTTAAACAAGTATTTCCCGTCTTGGCATACATGATGTATTGTTTATTTTCATTGTGTTATTTAATCCAAGAATTTATATCCAGTTAATGTGGACTACTTTAAACAAGAAAATACTGTTTGGGGAAATGAAGAAATATTTAAGAGTGACAATTTTATGAATAAACGAAATAGATTTATCAATTATATATTGTATTCTGTTCTTCCTCCTTCCCATCCTCCAGTGTCTGGTTAACTTATTTGTGAAATGAATAACATTTTATGAATAATTTAACTTTTTTTTAAATTCAAATTTTATATTCTTGCTTTTTTGTTGTATATTGACCACATGCTGTGTTTAATTTTTCAATAGCTAAAAAGGAAGTCGGAAGCCTCCAATGACAGCAGCTTCGAAAAGAAGATGTGTAAACAACCAGATTTTATCGAGTAAGTTAAAAAAAAATAGTGATTTGATGTTATTTATTGCATATAAATTTATTTTTGCTATAAGGGTATTGAATAAGAATTTCATTGATTTTAAACTGAGTCGGAATAAATTTTGTATGTTATTATAGTGACGAAGATTCAAATAGCCAAAATGATGTGGAAGTTTTTACTCCCGAGGTGGATAAATGTCCATCAACTTTGTCTAGGAAAATTAAGTCTACTTCAGCAACACCTGCTCCTCCAGGAATTGAAACATGGTTGGCCAAATTCCAGGTAATTGTAATACTAACTTTTATAGTGAGATGTAAAAAAATTACTTTAAAATGTTTGGTATTTAATTGAAGAAATTTGTTTTCAAGATTGTCTTTTAATAATATTGTAACTGTCTGTAAAATATATTAGGACATGGCTTTAAAAATGAGCCTTTAGAAGTTTAAATTTTATTTTAAGCTTGTCAGTAGTATGTTTCACATTTTCATTTTGTTTACTTAAATAAGGAGTGGTACTTGCGTATTAACGCCACTGCAGCTACAGATTTGGTGGTTTTTAAGTGCCGCCAATTTGGCGGTTTACTTGCGTATTAACGCCGCTGCAGCTACAGATTTGGCGGTTTTTAAGTGCCGCCAATTCGGCAGTTTACTTGCATATTAACGCCACCACAGCTACAGATTTGGCGGTTTTTAAGTGCTGCCAAATTGCCGTTAATACGTATTGTATTTTACGTATTAATGCCAATTTGGCGGTTTTTGTACTTGGGTATTAACGCCACCGCAGCTATAGATTTGGCGGTTTTTAAGTGCCGCCAATTTGTAAACAAGATTGCTCTTTATTGGCGCATTACCGCCAATCTGTAGCTGCGGTGGCGTTAATACGTAAGTACCTAAGGAGTTATAAAAAAAAAAACACACAATATAACTGTTTAGCTAATAGGAAGAAGTTTATATGCTAAATAATGTATGCAAGTTTTTAAAAATATTTTTCAAAATTTTCTTACATTAAACAGTTTCTGAAAATTTGCTGTTTTAGGAATGGAATAATATGGACCGCCTTTCGGCTCTGGATAGATTAATAGATATATGTGATCCTGCTCAAGTCAGACATATGATGAATGTTATTGAACCTCAGTTTCAGAGAGATTTTATTTCCCTTTTACCTAAAGAAGTAAGTTGTGCTATTATATGTCTGTATCGAGTGATTTTATTTCAACGAAGAAGCACTATCAAACTAACCTTTTCTTGATATGGGTGACACATTTCTCTTTGCCAATGTATCTTTCTTCATGTTGGAAGTTTTAAACGTTAAAAATTTAGTTGTTTAGTAATGAGTTATGAACTGCTTAGAAAAGCTTGTCATTTATTGCCTTTCATTAACATTATCAAATGATCGGAGCTTAAAAGAACTTTCTAAACGTTATTTAATGAAAATTAAGCAACTTTTAGTCATTTGTATGAAGTGCTGTATCAAACGAAGTTTTCCATGTGAGCAAGAAAAACCATGAAGGTTAGGTTAGAAGTTAATCCATGGAAGTTATTCAAAAATATATTTCCAATGATTTGACAGTTTTGTTAATAGCTTTCATATTACATACCTAATATTTAATACATCGTGCATGCATTTTGTTCTGGTTTGGAATTTTACAATATAACATTCAATTAAATTATTTATATTGAACTTTTGTTTCATAAAATATTTGAATTTTTAAATCTGATATGTAGTATATTATGAGTAATTAGAAAGTCACCCGTCATATTGCCTCTTCATTCGAGAGATTTCCCGTCAAATTTGATGTCTTTAAATAAATATATATGTGAGAGAAATGTTTAACATTGATTGAAAACAAATAAAAAACACATATGTTTTATGACGGAAATATTTTTTTATTTACATATTTCTTGATTAAAAAACCTCTTGGTAAACAACATTCCATGTGAAGTATTTTTCGTTGTTTAACAATTTTATAACCATGAAATTCTCAGCTTGTCAAACACAAGTTAAAATTTCAAAGGAATTCTTTTTCGAAATTCTAATCAAAACAAAGCATTTCTCTGCTTGTCAAACGTTGCCAAAAAATATTATCAAATTATATCATCACGATTGCAATAAATGAGATGCATCGTGGTGTCCAAACTATATCACGCGCATCATATACCACTGACGTAATTTACTACTTTCTATTGAAAAATGGAAATTAATTTGAAGTATATGATTAATATAATTTAAAATTTTTCGGGAACTATTGATCATAGGGAGATGCATCTTATATCAATCGATAGAAAAAAGTTTTCACTATTTTAGCGCTATTAAATTTGAAATTAGAATAACAATTACTCTTTTAAATTAAAATTACTAAAATTTAGGCACTCTAACAATGAAATAATGCTGTTTAACATCTCACAGTGCTATGGCGCCAGTTTTATTGTTGGTGACATCAAGGTGTTACCTAGAGATAGATCTGTGCTATTATATTAGTAATTTTTTCTTGAAACGTTTCCCATTGTGTCAAATTCATATTCTGAATGAAACCTTTTTTTCTCCTCCTTAGTTGGCTTTATATGTTTTAACCTTTTTGGAACCTAAAGATTTATTAAAAGCTGCTCAGACATGTCGATACTGGAGAGTTTTAGCTGAAGATAATTTACTGTGGCGAGAGAAATGTCGTGAAGAAGGCATCAATGATGTTCGAGAAGTCCTTGGAAGGCGGCGGTCTCGCTGTTCTATTAGTGCCAATAATACTGCCAATTCAGGTCAAATTATTCCTAGCCCTTGGAAGGCAGCATATATGCGCCAGCACAATATTGAAATGAATTGGCGGTGTAATCCTATTAAACTGCCTAAGGTAAGTTTCCTGCTGTGTCCAGTCATTCTCTATTTGCTTTTTAAGGGTTAGCTTGAGTTATAATTCTAAAGGGGGTTTTACATGCTTTTTCTCCCCTTTTTCTTAAAGTGGAAACTTTTAGTTTTCCTATTTTCATTGATCAGTGGGTTCCCATCTGCTGGTGCTATTTGAAACAAACCCTTCATAAATGTTTATTAAACCAGAATTAGTTAATTAAAACCAAAACTTGATTTGTTTACCCACAAATCCTCCTTAAATGTATCAAGTAGGAGCTTGGTAGGGATTAAATGATAGAATAGTTTTATACAGAAAAGTTAACAGTTGGGAGAAAACAAATACCATCAAAGGGGAGGAGGAATCGTGATGTTCAATTTTTGGTTAAATATTTTGTGTCATTTGTTCTATTGAAATAATTATAGGAAATGCATATTTATAAATGTTTTGCTGTTTTACCCAGCATTTCTGATTATTTTCATGTCTTTCATTAATCAAATTAACCATTTAACTGTCACGAAACCATCACTAAAACCTTCTGTATGCTTCAGTGTTAGCTAGCAAAATTTAAAGCAGTTATAAATAGAATGAATAATTGTAACATAACAAAACTTTCAATTTTCACTTATTAAATGAGCTATTGAGGACTATGTGGTGTAAACATCATATTCTAGAAAGTAAAAATTTAATACTAGCACTTGATAAAATGCCAACACGTACCTAAATAAGTACTTTTTTTATTATATATAATGTTTTAAATTTAAAAATATTTTCATATAAAATATACACAATATTCTTTATCATCTGCAACTTTATTTTTAATTAAAATGAAAATATATGTTGTACCAAATGATTTTTTTAGATCTCGTAGCTTTTTGAAAAATTACAGACCATACCAAATTATTTTTAAATAAATAAAATTGTTTGAAATGTCTATAGTATTTTAATTCAGTAAGTATGGTAATATCAAATATAAAGTAATCTTTTCTATGTATGGAAATATTTGTGATTACTAAAAAATTATTTGTTTCATTGTACTTGTGAACAAAAATTGAAGAAAATATATTGAGTTTTACTTGATAAAATGAAAAGCCAGCAATTTAATACAAGCCACTGTAAGCTCATTGAGATGACTGATATACCAAAATCTACCATAATGTGTCTCTTACGACAAGAAAATCTCTGCGAGGAATGGTTGCTATAAAAAGGACAAATGGGAACATTCATTCCTAAAGTCAAAGAAGCATTATATCAGTGATTTTCTTTATAGTCGGAGAAATTCAAATATCATTTTCTTGTTTCTTCTATTTCCTTTCAATAATTCATTAAAATACAGAAGAAAGATTGCTTATTATTCATTTTTTTTATGAAATTCATTTAATTTTGCCAAAAAATCCTAGTCCCGATTTATTCCAGCTAAGCAAAATTGGCTGTATTTAAGTTACAAAATTAAAAACTAAAGTAATGTAAAGAAAACGTTTCATGTTTTCTTAAAGCAGAGCATTCAAATTAAACAATATTTGCAAATTATCAAGCTGGATTAATTCATCCTAAATTGATTATTTGTTTGGAAAGAATTAACACTTCAGTTCTTTTTCTCAGAAATACATCGAGTTACCAATTATAATGAATGATTTGATGGTTGTGTTTTTGAAGAGCGAGAGGTTATTGAAATCTGTAGAAGATCTTTGAAGAAAAGAAAGTAGAATCTATATTAGATTTATCTAGAAATTGTGGTAATGCTCGCATGGTTTGGTGTGGCTACGTGCCATGGAGATTCAGGTGGTGTGTTTACATCTACAAATTAGCATACACAAGGGATAAACGGACATTATTGCTATTTGACTTTTTATTTTATTTTTTTAGCGGAGATTGAATTATGATATGTCCTTTGTTTTCTTCCTTTTTATTTAATTCATGCACACAGAACTATTTAGAATAGTTCAGTTTTTGTTAAAAGGTTTCTTTCTTTTTCGTACTTAATTTTGGAAATGAATATATTATATTTAATGTTTCCCCTTAACTGTTCTTGCACTGAAAGGCTCCTTTTACTTAAATATTTGCATTTATCACTTCGTAATTTTTTTATTTTGTATTTCTGTTGGTGGATTTTGCATTTTTTTTACTCGAACAAAATGAAAGTTAGTCTCAATTGATTCATCAGTTCTGTTTTTTATGCTTTTTTAAAAAAATTTCTTAAGTACTATGCATGAGATTTTCTTCAATTTTTATTAGTAAATCTGTGACAATCTGATCTGAGATACTGTTGGCAAGCGAAAAATCCGTCTTAGACGGGCACAGATCTTCTAGTTTTCATAGAAAAGAGCATTCAAAAGATGGAGTTTCTCTGGTATATGATTTGTTGCGTGTGTCAATGTGATATGGGGAAATTTTAAAATTTTGTGTTCTTTTAACTATTTAAATTGTGGGCTAAAGTCTTATTGCCTACTCTTTCTTATTGCCAAAAGATTTTTTAATCTGCAAAAATTCTAGTAACTTGTTGTTGTATCGAATGTATTGCAAAATTTTTAATGCTCCCATCCTTTCTAATAGATTGTTTTGGCAACCTGTTTATGTATTAGACTTCCTATGAAAACAATAAAAATGTTGTTGTTCTCATTTAAATACTGAGAAATCAAATTGCAGTTAGAATTAAAGCATCAGATACGATAGTTTTATTTATAGTTTTATTAATCTCATTGATATGAAGTGTTATCAATCATAATTAACAGCAGCCCCCCCCCCCCCCCCATGAGACCATCTTCTAACTCAAAGGAGAAATACAAGAAATTTCTAAGTTAATGTCGGAATTCTTGATTCGGAAACTATTTGTATTTTAAATGAAGTGTAGAAGGATTTTGTAAATAATTTTTTATTTATTAAATATACTAAGTGCAGGCAATCAAAATGTTTTCTCATCTGTCTGATGACTATTCTTAGTTTTGGAAATCATTTTAAGAAAGATAAAGCAAAAAAAGAGTGTAATTGCAATGTTATTTTGAGCGCATAGAGTGTGACTAACTCGGCTTCCAAGGAATAGTAAATATATGGATTAAGTGTGATGCATTCATTAATTAGAATATTAATTCTATTTGTATGATGCATTTCATGAGGCTATCGGATAATATGCTATTTAGATTTTTGAAGTGTTTGAAATTTTTTTTAAAGGTTTTGAAGGGCCACGATGATCATGTGATTACGTGTCTCCAGTTTTCTGGAAATCGTATTGTCAGTGGTTCTGATGATAATACTCTTAAAGTATGGTCTGCAAGCACAGGAAAGGTGAGAATATGTCAGTTTTTTTATGCGGTTGTTTCTTTTACGTCCTTTATTACCTTATTATAATTAACCAAATTTTTGTTTATATTGCTAATAGTACAGCTTAGTATAGATATACAATATAGTTTATAATAGTAGTATATATTTATATTGCTAATGTTGAAACTTTTTATTTATACTTTTATGCTTGTCTTTTCTCAGTGCTTAAGGACATTATCGGGCCACACTGGTGGAGTTTGGTCATCCCAAATGTGGCAGAATATCATCATTAGTGGTTCTACTGACAGAACTTTAAAAGTGTGGAATGCTGATACTGGGCAGTGTATTCACACATTGTATGGTCATACCTCAACAGTACGCTGTATGCATTTGCATGAAAATAAGTAAGTTTTTTTTTTTAAATCTTAAAATTTTCAAGTTGAAAAGTCGAACGTAATTTTGTTGCCTTATAAAGCTTGCCACTTTTGTGTAAGACAAAGATATCTCATTTTATTTAGGAATTAACCCGATTCATGCTTTATTTATGTTTAACACGTTCCATGGCACATGTACCATGGATGGTATATGCTAAACTTTCTATTCAGGCCATGTGTACCATTAATGGTACACACTAATTGAAAAGTTAAAATTGATCGCAGCACCATGTGTGCCATAAATGATACACTATGTGATAACTATGCTAAAGAAGCTAATTACTTTTGGATTGATGATATAATGAAATATTGTGTGATAATATATCAGTCTTCAAAAATCTATCTAATTAATCAAAACATCAAATGGCCTGAATGAAAAGTTGAGCAAAAACGACTTGGCATGGAACATGTTAAAGTAATTGTTTCATTATAATTGAACATTCTTTATGTTAAATATTTTTGTTTTCAAAATATATAGTGACTTGTATATAATAAATCTTACTTAAATGAATATTATAAGAAAATTCGTAAATGTTTGAATTTGGCATTATTGAAAGCTTATGATTGTAGAAGATGTGATTAGTACATGTAAAATTGAATTTTGTTGGCTTGTAAATGAAATTATACTCGCAAAAGCTGTTTCATATCAATAACTCTGCTCTTAATAAAACATTCTATAAAAATATTACAACTAAGAGATAAGTATCTGCCCTAGTATTAAAAGGTATTTTTACTTTTTTTAATGAGTATAAGTTTGGCTTGTACCCTCTTTCACTTCACCTTAGATGTGTAAATCTGTTTCACATGAAGAATTTTTAACCTTTCGTAGAAATTTTCTCTGTGATTATAAATTTGATTTTGAATTCTTGAATGATAAAATTTATTACATGAAAAAAATAAACATCATAATTCACAAAGATATTCAGTAGAACCGGCACCTTTTATAAGCAAGAGTAGCATAGAAACTAATGGTTTTAAGGCAAAGTTTATGTATTGTTGGCACAATAAAAAATTTGCACTTCAGTTACTAAAAACATGCTAATAAACATCTAAAAACATCTTATATTTTTATCTCCACTGCACCCATTTTGAAGTTCCTGTATAATTGCCCCTTTCCCCTCCATTGGTTTTTCACATAGATATTTGCAATTATCCATATAACCAGTGGATCTTTTCCCTATACATCACATTACTTCAGCAACTTATAGAAATGATTGAATGAAATAAAAAAGTAAATTTCATCAAGTATGCCAAATCAATGTATTTGTGGAAAAGTGTGGTATATTCACTGCAAGGTTGTAATTCTATTTTGACTTAATATCAGAATGGTTATCTTTCTGTCGAGTCCTCTCAAAATGCTGTAAAATTTATTTTCAGAGTTGTCAGTGGATCGAGGGACGCCACTCTCAGAGTGTGGGATGTAGATACTGGTAAATGTTTGCATGTTTTAGTCGGCCATGTTGCTGCTGTGAGATGTGTACAGTATAATGGAAAACTAGTTGTTAGCGGCGCGTACGACTATATGGTAAAAGTATGGAATCCCGAAAGAGAGGAGTGTATCCACACGCTGCAGGGGCATACCAACAGAGTGTATTCCTTACAGGTAACGACCAGAAAACTTCTTTAACCATGTAAAACTATACCGTGTATGCGAGAACTAACGTTTTATTTTCCCGAATAGTTCGATGGAGTCCATGTGGTCAGTGGGTCTCTGGACACTTCCATACGTGTCTGGGATGTTGAAACAGGAGCTTGTAAACACACTTTAATGGGCCATCAGTCCTTGACTTCAGGAATGGAACTGCGGAATAATACCTTAGTTTCAGGAAATGCCGACTCTACTGTAAAAGTATGGGATATTACTAGTGGCCAGTGTCTCCAAACCTTAGCTGGTGGGTTGATTTCAAACATAATGTTATTAAAATATCTGTATTCTAAATATTATTAGTTTTAAATTGTTTATGACTGTCGTGGATCCAAAAATTATGATTCATGGAGCTAAATGAAAGTTCCATTTTTCTAACATATTTTATGTATATTATTAAAACATTGATTTTATTTCTTTCCTTTTTCATGTAACTTCTGAATTTTTTTTAACAGTAAGCTAGTTCTTTCCTATTTAAAATAGTAAATTATTTATAAAATACTCCTGACTTAAGGAAAACTGCCAATTACTGATTGTTGTACCGAAAATAGAATGCTCCTAAAGAATAGTATACGTGGTGTAACCATGGCTATAATATAAGCCAGCTATATTTTCTGAGTTAGCTTTCTGAAATTGTTATAAATAAATATGTATGTTTTATAGACTCTTAATTATTATTATTTTTTACTATGATAACCATTTGAAGTGCATTTTTGAAACAAAGTAGTACTGTCTATCGTAACTATTCTTGCCGCTCTAAAAATCTGCATTAGTACATTTTCCGTTGAAGTTATTTGGAGGAAGATTGTGTCTTGTTACGATCTAACCTATAAATGAATTATAATAACCTTTTCCTGATGAGGTTGTATCATTAACTCATTGGTTGGGTTGTTACTCCCCTTCCTTATATGAAGCATTGATTAATCACTAATGAAAATAGGCAAGAATAAGAAATTCTGCTAATGGTCAACAAGGGACTAGTGATCTTAACTTCTTTAAATTTAGAAAGGCGAAGGCACTTTCTTGTTTATCTAAAATTCCCATTTTAAGGTATCCGAACACGTTCAGAGCATTTTTTTTTTTTTTTTAAATTCTGAAATAGAAACAACAAAATGTTTTTTAGATTCGAATTTAATAAAGATTAATATTAGAGTATGATTTTTGAGTATAAATTATTATAAATTTACAAAAATCTTGGAATTCCTGCTGCATTTTAGAGGAAATTCCCCAAAACTTCAAACATGCTAGAGGTCAAACTTTTGTAATAACTCAAATAAAACTAATACTAAAATAAACTATATACTATGGACTAGTGCTTGTACTAGAATCTTAACATTCTTTGTATAGTTAAAAATTTTAGAGCTAATCGAACAATCATTATAAGATTTTCAGCAAATTTTTCATGTCATTTTTTCAGATAAAAGACCATAATTAAAAAAAATATTGTTACAATATTCATTATTCTAGTACATTCACTAGGGACACATTTGAAGAAAGTGTTCACAAAATTTCAGAACAATCGAAAGATAATATCTTGAGTTATCGTGTTTGAAGTGTGAAAATTATGCATAACATCTAGTTCTGAGAAAAATCGAATTTTAGTTTTGCAACGCTCTTAAATTAAGTATCTAAACTTTAAAAAAAATTCCTAAAAATATACTAACATCATATTAACTTGAAAAAATGCAGTTTAAAAGAATTTTTGACAGGATTCTGTCCTTTAAATGATAACTTCCGGTTTTCGGTTTGTTATAAAACAATATCTCATCTTCTAATTAACGTACCGACAAAAGTAAATATGTTTTAGAAAGGTAAATGAATGAACTATCCAAATCATCAAAAATGAAATAATGGGAATTTTGGCCGAAAATCGACTTTTCAACGTGTTTGGATACCTTAAGATGGGTCTTAATAATTTGTTCACCTTTATTCCATAAAGGTTCAGAATGCACAAGCTTCATCTTTCTTTTTTGTGCAAAAACCTGTGGGACTATTGTCCTTCAACCTAAACAAGCGAGAATGGTTCTTGTGATAGATGGGTGATATTTGAATTTCTGAAATTAATGCTTGGTTCATTTCTGTTTCAGGAGCAAATAAACACCAAAGTGCTGTGACAAGCCTACAGTTCAATAACAAATTTGTGGTTACATCCTCAGACGATGGCACTGTTAAATTATGGGACTTGAAAACAGGAGATTTTCTGAGGAACATTGTAGCACTGGAAAGTGGAGGCAGCGGAGGCGTGGTGTGGAGGATACGAGCGTCTAGTACTAAATTAATATGTGCCGTTGGTAGTAGAAATGGAACTGAAGAAACAAAACTCCTCGTGTTAGATTTCGAGTCAGACCGTTAATTGTGTTTATTTTCCTCCATTCAGAAATTTACAGAAATCCTTTTGTGTGATCCAAGTAGCACACAAGTATTTTTTTTTTCGTCAAAAGGTGCTATGTGTCACCACTGTGTTGCATTGAAAAGATTGAATTAAACAAGAAGTTGGATGAAAAAGGTTTTAAAAGACGAGAAGATCGATATTGAGTTCACTTCACGGGAGATTATATGATCGCAAGTGATCGTATTTCCTTTGTCTTCATGTTTTTCAAAACTCTGAATAATTTCTTACATCTGGGTTTACAAAAAAAAACAACTGTAGTATAGCCACTAGTTTCCTAAATTTTCATGTTGCAATAGTGTTGCTCATTGTGCTGGACACAGTCGAATTCTACTTTTTTCTCGTCAGAATACTATTTTGTCCTGCCATATACTGTAAATAAACTGCCTTTATTTTATAAAATTTTTACTTTGTTTGCTTTGTCTTATTTACTTTTTTTTTATTAGGTAACATGTAAAAAGTTAAAAGGGGAAAAATGAGCTTAAGTCGCACATCTCTAGTCATGAACAAGTTTCCACGGATTAAACATTTACTCAGTTTGTTGTAAAAATATCTTGCAATGAATTGATAACATTTGACATTCTTATTCCCATTATTATCTTTGTATTGTTTTAGTTTATTAAAGGTATTCAGATTGGTTTTTAGAGCTACTCTATTCTTATTTAATACCAAATCGGTGCATTCTTACATACCATCCAGTTTAAAATGGATAACTTTGTCCAGTAATGTGTTTTGTACAGTTTGTGCAAGAGTTAAAAAGTGTCTTGATGAGTTGCAAAGTTGGTTCATTAAAATATTTGAGAATTTATTTAGATATATTGTATATAAATTTGCACTATTTTCTAAGCATATTTAACATAAGCTGAATGTCAGATGGAGTACCTGGTTAATTACAGTTTTACACTAACTGTTCTTTTATATTTTGTTGGAAGAATATAATTAATTTTGGTTTCTTGAATGATCTGTATTGAACATTTTGTTCATGGTATTCCAGACTTTAAAAAATGTTTTATCAAAGTAATGAACTAAGTATAATAATAACTTAGTTCATTACTAAGTATTTGAAATCTAAATAATTTGCATGTTTGCACTCTGTTTCAAACAAAAATGTTTAAGGAATTATCAGGGAAGTTGTTTATCATTTTCAAATGTGTTAAATACGACGAAAGGTTTCTTGCATTTTTTGCTTACTGAATCTTGAGTAATTAAGTTTTAGTAAATAGTTCAGTTTTTTTTTTCCAAATACAACCATTTTATTAATATTCATAATTAATGAAATGAAATAATGCTTTTAAATTTTTTGTTGTCTTTTCATTGTGCATTTATTAGTCATCATCATGTGAATTTTTATAAAGTTCTTGTTGGAAGCTGAATAAAATGTTTTACACTAACATGTGAATCAGCATCTCAAAAATTGACGAATTCCAGCTATATTTCCAGAAATTTTCATGCTTGAAAAATTTCCATATCAAAATATTTTGATAAAATTTTAAGGGTTTTTTGCGTTATTTCCCCCACACACTTTAAATTCTGTATTCTATGAAAATATGACAAAACAACAATGCTTCAATTGTTTAATGAAAAAATATCCCTTGGGATTTCTATTTAATTCTCTTATATTGGTAACATACATCAAATGGAGAGGGCAATAATTTTTTTTGTTCTTAACCTAAATTGATCTGAAAGGAAGAAAGTTTAGTTGTTTATTTTTTGTTTGAGTGTTAGTGATTTTTTATGGCACAAGGGCCGGTAAGATAACGGTGCGGTTTCTTACCAACCATCCAAAAAGTAGCCAAAGACCTGCCAACTTCGATGGTTTCAAGATGGCAACGATTCTAATGACCGGCGTTGAAAAAAATGCAATGAGTACATAAAATTGCAAATATTACATAAAATTGTATGAAATTTTGCATGAATGTGAATTTTAAGTGAATTGCAAGATGACATGATGCATTAAAAACTAATTTTGAACTGAAAGAATATAATTTTAACTGCATATATGGGGGGACCAGCCCCCCAACCCCCCGATTTGACAAAATGCATGTGCAATTTATAAATTATATGTAATAAAACATCTGAAAATTTATTAAAAAGTAGCACTTACTTCATTTGCCAGGTACGGGATCTTCTCATGGACCTTCTGACACGATGAGCATTCACACCAAACTTTCTACAAACCCAGCTATAACCATCCGATCCATCTCTTTCGGTCAAAACCATTTTCTCTCCACATGTCGGACATGCATACTCTTTCGCAGTCATATTCATACTCGTACACCAATCTATCGCATCTTTCTTGCTTCCTTTCTTCAACCCATACAAAATCTTTAAATCAAACAAACCAGCTTGGCCTTCGGCAACGCGATGCTTATCACAAGAAGATGTAACGGTATTTTTAGAAGGACCTGGAGTGCACCAAATAGAGAAAAAAAAGTCAAAGAAAAAAACGTGTTTGGGCTAGCAAAAAGCAAAAATCGCAACCACAGCGTCCAAAGGCAAAAGAAAGAGACAATTGTATGCAAATTCTGGCAACGTTTTAGGGTTGCCAACAAAGTGAAGGTTACCACATTTGGCGAGAAAAATTCAACTTGGCAGACCACACCGTGTTCTTAAGTAGAGCCCATTGGCCAAGCTGTAGCAATTTTTTGTAGACTGCCCTTATATTAAACATGATGGATAGGTCAAAAAGTTATTTGTATTATTTAACTATCTGATATTATTTAACTAACAATATTTAATTTTGTTGGAATTAGCCACCATTTGGTTTACCAGATATATGTTGGATCATTTCTATTTGAATGTCTTAAAAAAATTTTTAAAAATCTTAGCCGACTACATTCTCTCAAAACAAAGAGGAAAATGATAATAAATGGAGTAACCAAGTATTTTGGTTGTTTACTTTTCTGCTACTTGTTAGAGGGCAAAAAGAAAGTGAAATATTTAGTGTTATCTAAAAAACATTTGAGAAAAATTTGTGGAAATAATAGTGTGAAATTTTCAAATGATATCACAGAAAATCTGATTTTTAAAAAAAATCACTGCGTATTTTGAAATAATAAGAGTATTAAGTTAAACCATTCTCATAATGATTAAGTTATTGCAAATAAGATTCCACATTTTTGTTGAATTCTACATTTTATAAAGGAAAATGTCTGTACACAGGACAATGCTATTCTTAAAGAGGACTACATACCTCTTAACTTCTCTAAAAATTCCTCTTGGTAAAAAGGTTAATTTTGTATTAAATTCTCGTTATTTTAAAAGAAATAATTTAAACTAGCAGAATTAAAATTAAAGTGAAATACTGGCAAAAGTAATTTTTATATCAAGAGTTTGGAAAAAATTGTGTATCTTGTCAGGAAAAAAGTATAATTCATGAATTTGATGAAACACTCAATATTTTTCTATGAAATATTTAAAAATAATGAAAATGATTTTTTTTAAAATTTAAAACAATGGCTGTGAAGTTTTTTAGGTACCATTTAAAGTAGTGTCAAATAATTTGAAACTAATATAATATAGGGTTATAAGGAAGCAAAATTATTTGAAATATTCTAAAAGTGAATAAGTTGAAGTCTTTAGGCAAAAGTATATAATTGAAGGAATTGTTATATCATTTGCTTGCCCATAGATGGCGCCACTAAAAAATAGCTCGAATTTTCGGCCAATCGTAGGTCGAATTTGTATTGGTTTGAAGATTTAAATTAACTTTTGAGAATGCAATAAAAGTTTCAAAAAATCGCCTCAGTCTGTCGTCATCCTCCGAATTTTTTTTGTACCAAATACAGTTATTATAGATGTAATGATTTTAGAGATACAATATTAAGATATGTCCATTGAATTTGTAAACTTCATTTGCAATTATTGTATTTTTATATCTAAGATATCACTAATTTTTATTAAATAATAATGTCTTGGATGCTCAAAAGGAAACAGATAAATATAAAAATACGATATGAAGTTTGTATTTTGAACCACAACAAAACAAAGCCATATGCCAGACACAACATGGTATTATGTTTGGCAGTCAGTGGTTATTCTTCCGTTCTTTTACCATTAAGACTAGCATATTAATCAAAATTGTGTTCTTAACAAGACATACAGAAATGGAGTGTCAATTTTACGAACGCGTATTGGTTCTTTTAAAGAGGTTTTAAGGTTTTTCCTTTTACATTGGTATCGCTTTTGTTTGGCGCAGCATAGCCAAATTAATGTCTCTTGCACCACAAAGCATCTGTTTTTAAGAGCATTCAAAGCGGCTATTCCGGGAAACATATACAATTAATCCTATTTATGGAATGAATAATGTAAAAATTCTCTGTCGGAAGCAAAGGTACATTCCTTTTGTTCGGAGATACAAGGAAAAGAACATTTCGTCCTCTGTTTTCATTATAGTTGGAGCTGCAACAATGAAAAAGGTGTGGAAGAGACTGCAAATGACGAGATCTTTCAAACAAGGTGTAACATGCATAGGTTAAAAGGCAATTTTAATTTAGGGGAGTGGAAAATCACATTTCAGCTCATAACTTCTAAGCAATCGCAGCTATCAAAAAACTTTAAATGCAAAAATTGTTCGATATGATAAGGCGATCATTCGCTTAATTTTAAATCTATCTTCAATTTTAAAGAAATTATAGAGAAATGAAAATTTCAACCCCCTTTGAGCTGGATAGCCCATCTACGAACTCGGCCGAGTTTTTCACTATCCTTACAGCATATCCCACGCAAGTTAATATCAAATCAAAATTACTCCACTTTTCATGTTCTCAAGATATGTCAAAACGTTATATATATATTGAGCGAAGGGTGTTTTGGGTTCTAGGGGTCATGATCGGTGAAGATCTGCAGAAATTTTCTGGAAGTCGTGTCATGAGAGCCATTGCAATAGGAGTTCCTTTCAGGAATATACTTAAAAAGCAATTATTCCTCCGTTAATGCGTGATCTTCCTGATAAGCCCATCACCGTTTTTCGCGTTGAAGTGTACTGAGCAATGCATCACAATGTAGTAAATGTGAAAAGTTCCTTGTAGTCCTCTATATAATTTAAAGAGGTCGCTAAAGTGGTATCCTGCTTGGTTCATCGAACAGTTATTTGCGATTTCCCAACATTCGCGTATTTGGCACTTGCAACGTTTACCATTTCTAGTCGCCAATCAGTCATTGCATGAAATCAACAAAATAGTTCCAACACATTCCTAAACGACCTTATTTGCTGTTCCTCCTCGCGACTGCCTTTCATTAATGTCTCTAATCTTGTCGCCTTCCAACGGTGATTCATTTCTTATCTTTAGGGGTCTATTCTGGTACCCCCGGTTGGGTTGGAAGACGTCATTTTTCCCGTTGTTAACGGCCGGGGAAAGTGACATCTCCCAACCCAACCGGGGGTAGCAGAATAGACCCCTTAGTCTTTGCAATTGTTCTCTGTTCCAACTGAAACCGAAGACAAGGGAATTTGCTGTGATAAATAGGGCTAATCATTTGAAAAATTCACTACCTTATTAAAAACTAGAAAATCACCCGTCGTGGTTTGACGGGTGCAAATTGCCTCTTCATTCGAGAGATTTCCCTTCAAATTTGACGTGTTTAAATAGATATATATGCGAGAGAAATGTTTAACATTGATTGAAAACAAATAAAATAAACATATGCTTTATGACGGTAAACATTTTTTTTTATTTAAATATTTCTTTATTCAAAAACACCTCTTGGTAAACAACATTTCATATGAAGTATTTTTCGTTGCTTAATAATTTTCCTTGTACTTCAGATGTCTTTGTGTAAATTTTAACGTTATTGGGAATCCTAGGCCTTGAAAGTGCAACATAGAGCTGGCTATGTGAAAAGACAGGCTTATCGAGGTAAATTCCAACATGATCGAAAGTTTGCCCCTGCGATTTGTTGATAGTCATCGTGTAAGTTGGAATTAACGGGAACTGGTGACGGTTGAGAACGAATGGTAGATTCACGTCACTGGTGTCTAATTTAATTCTTGGCAAGAATACAACATCGCCACGATTGCATTCAGATACAATTTGGCGTCCAAACTATATCACGCGCTGATATACAACTGACGTAATTTACTACTTTCTATTAAAAAAACGGAAATTAATTTGAAATATCGGATTAATATAATTTAAAATTTCTCGGGGACTATTGATCATAGCGAGATAAATTTTATATCAATCGATAGAAAATTTTATTTCACTATTTTAGAGCTATCGAATTTGAAATTAGAACGACAATTACTCTTTTAAATTTAAAATTACCGAAATTTAGGTTCTCTAACATTGAAATAATGCTGTTTAACGTCTCGCAGTGATATGGCGCGAGTTTTATTGTTGGTGACGTCAGAGCGTTACCGGAGGATCTGGGCTATCATATTAGTAATTCATTGCAGAATTGATACCCTTTTGCCTAGCGATAATTAAATGTATTTTATTGTGCAAACTGTGTATCTTATCTTTGGGTCACCATTTCAATATTTCGCATTTCAGAATTGTTACCTTTTGCCTTATTTTTTTGTACTTAACTTAGCAAATTACGCATCTTATGCCTGGGTTGAATTGTGGGGTAGTTCTTGAAAAGTTGCCTGTCGATGAAATTTAGAGAATATGTATTCTTTTTTAAATCGCACAATGTGTATTTCAGAGCTGCATCCTTGATGGAATGCATAGAACATTCTTAATATTCTGAAAGCTAAGATTATTTTTATCAGAGGATTAGACAGCTGGAGGAATGATAAATAAACAATATTGGCTAATCTGATAACATCTGTCTGTTGTGTTCGGTTCTCAAATAGTTGTTTGTCATCTTTATTGGAAAATAAGAGAATCGAAAACGAAACAGCAGCAGTCTGGTTCTTAAGCATCTCGGCAAAGCAAATAAATGCTAGAATGTTTACTTATGAGCTAAAACTTGAAACAAAGCAGTTTTAAAGAAGGATTAAAGCATTTAGAAACACTGATTTTATCTCTAGTTTAAGAAAGAGACAAAAGCTACAACGAACTTAGTCTGGACTAATGTATTGAAATTGCATTATTGGAAACTCACATTAAGATGCCACGTTTCATATCAAGGCAATATCTGAAAAGTCGATTTATCCATATTAGAACTAAGATGGCGAGTGGCACTCTGAAAAAGTTCACCATTCGAGTTCTCTTCAAGTTTTTCCATTTTATCTATTTATCTTAATGTGTTTTAATTTTAATTAAAGCATGATTTTTGTTTTTTCGATTGTATATTAATTGGTTAGTTGACTTCAGATAATATTGATGATGCAATAACTGGTTGCTGCTGCGTTAGCGCACAAAAGGTATATTGTTATCTCTATTGTTTACTTCTTCTGTTTTTACTTTCTGGTATACAAAGAGAAAGTATTGTAATCGTCAAAAAATTCGAACTCGAGATTTTGACGAATCTCCACGTTTCAGACCTCCCCGAGTCCAAAAAACACAATTTTGGAATCATGTCTTGTGAACACGATAACTCGAAAACTATTAGAGCTACGGGGATGAAACTTGGTATGTGGTCTTTAAACATAATTTGTAGGTTTCCATCAAATTTTGGACAAAATCCGTCAACGGGAAGTCTGTATGTCCGCGGTCATGTGAACACCATAACTCAAAAACTTGAATAGCTAGATGGATAAAATTTGGTACACAGTTTTATCGTCATGAATGTAGGTCCGTAAAAAATTTTGGGCCAAATCCGTCAAAAAGAGGCGTTCAAATTGCATATTCAATTTCTTTTAATCCGATTCTCATGCGCACGCGTACTGGTAGCAATCTGTTATTGTTGTAAATTTTATTTGCAACAATAAATAATGTTTTCAAACATGAATTGTAACAATTTTTTTTATTGCTGTAAATAAAATTCAAATCGATCTCATTATTTCAGCAAATCTTTTATTTACGCGCTTTTGCAATTGTTACGGTTGTGGTAGTATAAATTGTTTTCTTGGGAATTCAATTCCAAAGCAGAATTTTCGCTTTAGTATTCATTGCACTGCCTATTTTATCGCACCTACTTCAAAGTAATATTTTTTTGAAACGTGGCAACAGATATTTGACTTCAGGTTTGTTTCAAAGAGAAAGTATTGTAATCGTCAAAAAAATTCGAACTCGAGATTTTGACGAATCTCCACTTAGAAAGTATACGAGAAAGTTTAGGGGAGACAACTCCCGCTGGTTTTCTGTATTTTCTTTTTTGTAATTAAATATCTAAAAAGCCCCATAATTTAAAAAGTTGTTCTGAAGAGTTGATGAATTGTGGAATCGTCTGTACATATGTATAAGACTATCTTTTCTGTCTTCTAGGATGATGGCTCATCGATGTCTGAAGGCATTAGCGATATTTTCATTCAACTACTACAGACAATTTCGCATGATTTATGCAGTTTCTTAGTCATTGAACTTCATGCTGTTTCCTTACGGAATATTTGTGGGGGAAGTTAGTGTGTCATCCCAAAACGAATATGTGTATCGTAATTCGAAGTAAATCCGACTCCATATGATTAAAAAACTAACTTATATTACCCCTTTGCTAATTACAATATCCTCTTTCGTGTCTTTACAGTCAACTGCCTAAAAAGAGCACTCTCTCAGAACAATGATCCGCACCGCCATCTAGTGGTCGGTTGTTTTACAAAATTAAAATGATAATAATACTATTACAAGGAAAAGGATACAATTATAATGACTAACAAGTAATATAAAAAAAAATTAAGTAAATTCCTACTTAGGCAACAAAGATAAATTTTATTTTAGAAATTTTTCTCCCATATAAAACTAAAATTAATTAATTAAATTTAATTAATGAATTAATATTTGAAAAAACTGTATTAACATCAAGTGTCATCCACTACAAGTTTTAAAAAATGTATTTGAACTTAGTGGATGAATAAAAAGTGTTTTATTAACTATTGAATCTTGAAAATTCCCTTTCTCGCCAAGTCGCCAAAATGGTCGCCAAATTTATCGCCAAGTCTAGCATCTTAATTAATAGTCTAGAAATTTAATTAATGAATTAATATTTGAAAAAACTGTATTAACACCAAGTGTCATCCACTACAAGTTTTAAAAAATGTATTTGAACTTGAGTGGATGAATAAAAAGTATTTTATTAACGATTGAAAATTTGAGCAAGATATATAAATATATATAGGGAGAGTGTGAACTTAGTAGGAATTGAAAAACACAATTTCAACAGGTAGAGAACCTCTTTTGGTTACCAATGTAAAAGAAGTTTAAGGAAGCTTAAAGCCGATTTTGATGTTAGTGGCCGTTGACTCGATTGAATGTCAATGAAAGATTGTTTTCGTTGACTAATTGTTTTTATGCAGATTGCTCGAAAAGTCATTAATACATGAAAATTTATTTTTTGCAAAAATGCTGAAATGAATCAAACTGCAAACACTAACTTAATCATAAAGGGACAATTCTGAGAAACAAAAGAAAGAGATTCGAACCTCTACTCCGAAACATCGTAGCACGATAATGTTTCAGGCTTGATTGCATCAGCCGCTGAATTATGTGCACAAAAGATTTATACATCGAGCAATTTGCCAGCCTAAAAATATTATCAAATTAATAAAGCATCCGGTGTTTTGAAATATGTTAGTAATAACCGAGAAATCAATCTTGCTGTTTTCATGCACGTTGTATAAAGTAAAATCACTGTTACAAAATTGTGTTTAAAATTAATTTTAAAAACTTATTAAAATTAAAGGAAAAAAAATAACTGAAATAAAATTGACAGTAAAGCTAATTTTTTGAATTTTAATGTGGCGTAAAAGTGGATTTTGTACCATAATATGTTCCGAAATTATTGAAGAAAAACGTTAAAATTACAATTTTTAATTAATTAAAAGTCTAATTAAATTTTTGAAAAATCCTTTCTTCATGTGCACCTACAACTCAAGAAGTAAATACGTACCAAATTTGGTAGCTCTAGATAGAGTGGTATGCCCCTGTAGAATGTTTTGAATGATTTTCACATCACGCGCGTCTCAATTTACAGGTAGTGTGCCAGCCTATAAACATTATCATGTTGAAATTGACAAAACTTTGGACATTATCACAATACATGTTCAAAATGCGATCTTTTTTCCCTGAACTCATGTATGAATGATTGTTCAAATATTTGAGACCACTTTTTTCAATGGACGAACGCTTATTTTTACTTTCTCGTATACGAAGAATACAAAGAGAAAGTATTGTAATCGTCAAAATGTTCGAACTCGAGATTTTGACGGATCTGCACGTTTTAGACCTCCCTGAGTACGAAAAACACAATTTTGGAATTATGTCTGTCTGTCTGTGAACACGATAACACGAAAACTATTGGAGCTACGGGGATGAAATTTGGTATGTGGTCTTTAAACATAATTTGTAGGTTTCTATCAAATTTTGGACAAAATCCGTCAGCGGGAAGTCTGTCTGTCTGTATGTCCGAAGTCATGCGAACACTATAACTCAAAAACTTGAATAGCTAGATGGATAAAATTTGGTACACAGTTTTATCGTCATGAATGTCGATCCGTATCAAATTTTGGGCCAGATCCGTCAAAAGGTTGACTGTCTGTCGGTCTGTATAAGCGCATCTCCAACGAGTCCGCCATCTCCACGCGCATGCGTATTGAACGCAATCTTCTGTGCACGATATTTATTGACTCCTGCTTGGCGCTGTTTTTTTCATCGATTCTCCATGCGCGTGCGTACTTGGTAGCAATCTGTGCACGCGGAAGGATTGTCCTTGAGCCAAGAAAGATTAGAAATCGGTATTCATTTAATCGGGACGCATCTCTTCGAATTTGATTCTTTACCTAAATATTTTCTGATAGTCATTGGATCCCGGGTTACAATAGGTTCGAATTTTTTTATCCACGCGGGTGGAGGGGAAACAGCACCTTTTTCGAGAAGTATACGAGAAAGTTTAGGGGAGACCACTCCCGCTGGTTTTAGTTTCGTTTTTTATATTTGCGTTTAGTTTGTCGATGGAGCATGAAATTTTAATAAGAACATGTGCTTTTAGCTGTCTACATGAAAAGTGACTGCAAACTGAGTTATTCCCGCCCTTGACCTGGGGGGATAGTGAAAAACAGCCGCCACGATAGCAGTCGGAATCGAGGTCGGACTCCTAATACCTATCGCCTGCCAACCCTTCCCAAAGGAATGGGGTAACTCAATACCACAGCATTACCATGCCCACCAGGAAAGCGAGAACCCGCCTACTTCTCCGGCCACTTCTCACCCACGTACTCGTGGTGTCCCCTTTGAAAAGTAACATGTCTATGACAATTGGAATTGTTTCATTAGATGCAACCATCATCTTCTTTAAGAAGAGCAACGAACTGCACTACTTGAAAATACAGTTCTATCCATTGTCTTAAAAGGAAAATGGACCTTCTGCTTTTCTACGTAACACAGCGCACCAGACAAGATTTTTTCTTGAATTTAAGGGGCTCTCGAGAAACACGTGCAAATTTTATGTGCTTCAGAGACGGCCCAGGCAGTTTCCCGTGGCTACAGAGTCCAGGGTGGCGCCAAAATGGTTTAATATACACGAGAACTCCAGAAAAACGGCAAATAATTTCCCTTTCGTACAAACATATAATGCCGCTTTCCCATAATGTTAGTCTTATGGTTGGACTTAGGCATTTACAGAGGCTTTTACTACCTATCGGAGAATGGAGGCCAACGAACCCCGCCCTTGGCGACAAAATGAAGGACCTCAAAAGTACTAGAATTTTCTTGATATCTCTATTAGGGGCGGAGATATACAGAATTTACTAGATGATTCTATGTGATGTCACATCCTGTCAAAAAAGGTATAAATACCCGGAGTGGCTAAGATGAGATAATCGTCTTTGGATGTCTTCGGAATTCGAAGAATCTCTTTGGAGACTTGTTCGCTTTGCGAGTTGGTCAGCTGTTAGACGCTGAGCGCTATTGTTCGTGCTATTGCTGTTATTGTGAGTGATTTGCCGTCTGCTTGTGTTACTAATTTCTGGAAGTGTTGCTTTTCCTGTTACCTGCACTTCGTGTTTTCCAGAATATTCTAGAATAAAGCGTCATTCTCCATCATCCTGCTTGTTGGACTGTTTTCACTGTACACACACGGGCGATTTTCGTAACAATACCATCACGACCAGTGGCGCTGCGGATTTTTCTGACTTTGTCAGCAACTGTTGTGTTGTCGAGAGAAGTTTTTGTGAACTGCAACTTATCAAAAGTATCTGCGATCCACCCTGTCCCAAGAGCGACTAGTTGGCTTAGCGACATTAACGACTGAAAAGGACTTTTTACAGGACATTGAACTTGAGGAGACAATGGAAGGTTTTGCGGATAAAAAGGCAAAAGAAGGGAATTTTTGAAAAGTATTTATAATACGTTAAAATAAAGTGACACATATTACATATCTTTAAAATAAATTTGTTGTATGCATTATTGTAGTTTAAGTAAGACCACTATACAGGGTGTTCCAAAATTCGACCGACAAAATTCTAGGGGTGATCGTACACATCAAAACAAACAGCTTTTGCAGTGGAACATGGGGTCGCAAACGCAAAGGTCGACCGCTACAGGGGGGCTCATTGCCAATGAATTAAATAAAAGATAAGGGAATATAAGATAAAGTATACAAATCAGGTTCATTGGAATGCAAATTCACAATAACGCAACAATACAATTGCACGAATAAAAACACGAGACGCGTGTAGCGCTTCGGATGGCAAGTCCTTTGAACACTTGCTCTATGTTACTTCAAAGGTTTGTTGTTGGTATCGCGACCTACTTGCCATTGTATCTGTCATGTTGCATACGACTTTCAGTGTTGTTATTCATGCATTTGTGATGTTTTGTTGTCGTGAATTTGGATTCCATTAAACCTGTGTTGTATACTTTACCTGTTGCATCCTTTTCTTCTACTTAATTCACTGGTAAAGAGCCTCCTGTAGAGTTCTCCCTTTGCGTTTCCGACCCCATGTTCTATTGCGAAAGTTGTTTGCAATCTCGAGTTGGTCGAGAGTTCTCCCTTTGCGTTTTCGACCCCATGTTCTCTTGCGAAAGTTGTTTGCAATCTCTAATTGGTCGAGATTGCAAACAATAGTTTGTTAAACAGTACTCGCAGTTGGCAAAGAATGGGTTAAATATATCTGATGTTTAAAAAATTATCACCATAATATTATTAAGTCATATTTGCAGGTAAAAACATGCATATTTCTAAGTAAAAGTTTGTTTGCTTTTTAGAATACAAACATTATAAAATTTAAAACTACGTTGGTTGTGGGAGGGGGCGCCATATTGTTGCCTTGTCCGGTTGGTAAAGTGACCTCGGGCCTACACTGTTCAAATTCCTGTGTTTCGGCCATTGACATACCTCTTAAATGAAACCAATCTTCATCAGCAAAAACTCAAAATGAGGTTCTTTTTACTCTATTGATTTCAATATATGATAGCTAAGCACATTCGCTTGTCAGGGGTTCCCAACCTTTTATCCCTCGCGTACCCCTTGATTAGTCTTTTTATTTTCGCGTACCCCCTACTGTCGTATCCCCCTCCAACCATCCGTCTATACAAAGAAGTTTTATCGATAATGTTAAGATAAGGTAAGATTCAAATGACTGGAATTTATAACATTTGCAGGGCTTATTTTTGATTTAACATTTTATTCCATCTATCCTATTAAAATTCGAACGTCAACACACGTATGTTTGTCCTTCTATCTTCTCACGAACCACTGAATCCTGAAACTAGCCGTAAGTACCAAAAGATGGAAAATAATCCAAGGAATCCATTTCGACTATTTAAATTCCGAAATTGTAATTAGTTAAAAAGATATTAATTAAAAACGTCAAAAGGAATGAATTGACGTGCTGCCATCTATTGGCAGCATGGTGAATTCATTCACGGCGGATTCTTTTTTCCCCCTATTATTAGTTTTCGCATCCTTGTTGTATTTTTAAATTTATTTAACGGAAGTTGGTATTTCTTTTCGAGCGAGCTTCTGTGTTTGGATTTATTAATAATGGAAAGAATCGTTTTCATGCTTTTTTCTTTCCTTTTTTTGCATTAAAGTGTTTAACTTCGTAACGTTAAGGAAAGTAAGTAACAATATTTGTTGATTGTAGAGAAAAACGGAGGTGGGGCATATGAAAATATATGGATCCCAAGGTCTCACGTGACCTAACTTCTCTCCGCCAGGGAATATCCTATTATTCGTCATAACCCGTGCAACGCCGGGCCACACAGCTAGTTTTTACGAAAGAAATTAGTTCAACATCAAAACAGATGAAATAAGTATTGTAATAATTTCTCATTACCTTAAAATAAGGATAGCTAAAAGTTACACTTCCTTTTTTTTTCTTATTTTGAGGGTAGTTTTAAAATTTGCACAACTTTCACTTTTACTTTTTACACGAACTTGGAAAACAAAATTCTGTAACATTTTCAATCCCTTATATTTTCTTGTGTTCGCCATTTCCGACTGTGAGTTCGCGTACCCCCAACTGGTCTTTTGCGTACCCCCAGGGGTACGCGTACCACAGGTTGTTAACCTCTGGCTTAGGTTGATCGGGCGCCTTCCAGTGGCATTAGAGCATCTATTGGTTTTCCAAGGAATTAAAAATGAAAACTACTGACGGGAAACAAGGATAACCAGCGAGAGTGACCTCCCCGAAACTTTCTCGCATACGACCAGTAATGTGGGGCGCATAAACACCCAGTTGGTATGTAAATATTTTTGGGGTATTTACCCAAGGCCTGGTTATTTTGAGAAAGAAAAATATGAATGGTAATTTACAATGAAAAATATAAAATTTATGAATTCCCAAAAACTTAATATTTTGCAAAAAAAATTGCGAATGTTCGCAATTTTTACGCGCGCAACTACCACAACTTTATTTAACGTTTTTGAGTACGAAATCTTACTATAGATATCGCGCAACATTTCACTACACCTCTGGTTAATCACAGGAGTCCATCTGGAGAATGTCAAAACTTAGTTTCGTTTTGGCGATTGCCATAAATTCCGAAGCGCGTGTTTGCGGCTCGCTACAATTTCCGCCAAGGTCAAACGCCAACCATACTCACTTGAGTAAAATAAGCGAAACGCTCGCCAACACACAGTCGTAATGCGCATTTTGAACTAATATGCAATTTGAACACCTGTTTTTCAATTGATTGAGATGAAAATTGGGCACAGATCTATAATTAATGTTAGCATCCGCGATATCAAGTTTTATTTATCTAAGTCAAAGGGCTTATGAGATACAAGTATGCGATTATGCAGACCGACAGGCCGTCAACCCGTTGACGGATTTCGTCCAAACTTTTATACGGACCTACATTCATGACGATAAAACTGTGTACCAAATTTTATCCATCTAGCTATTCAAGTTTTTGAGTTATAGTGTTCGCATGGCTTCGGACATACAGACAGACAGACTTCCCGTTGACGGATTTTGTCCAAAATTTGATAGAAACCTACAAATTATGTTTAAAGACCACATACCAAATTTCATTCCCGTAGCTCTAATAGTTTTCGAGTTATCGTGTTCACAGACAGACGTAATTCCAAAATTGTGTTTTTCGGACTCAGGGAGGTCTAAAACGTGGAGATTCGTCAAAATCTCGAGTTTGAATTTTTTGACGATTACAATACTTTCTCTTTGTATACTTCGTATACGAGAAAGTAAAAAGTAAACTTATTAAACACATTAAAATAAAAATCCCTAAATGAATTTGGCTTTGGGGATGGGGATGGAGGTTTGCAAGGTTTCTAGGCAGGCTATGACCGTCAGAGTGAAACTGGAACAAAATAAAAAAAAAAAATTCCCGGTCCAACGAGACATAAAAAAAATCAAGACTACCAAATAAAGCATAAGTATATGCATTTATGTCTACAACATTGTACTGTCGTTTCAATTTATATAAAGTCATCAGGCTTAAACTTATTCCTAATTCAAATAGGCTTCTTCCATTAGTTCAGATTAACAAGAATCTTAATGCTAGCAGACATTATTTCAGCTGTGCTGTTCCTGCTCAGCTGTGCCAGATTTACACATTTCTACACCCTGGGCTATTACATATTCTACGCCCTCTCTCCTCTCAAAAAAGTTAATATACAATAATTTATTTTTTAAACATGTGAACACTGAATACAATATTTTTAGTCTTTGAACCATATTAATTTTTTTATTCGAAATTACACTACTTATGAGATAACATAACAATAACGACTTCAAAAACATTCAATTCCTTGAAAACGTCTGAAATACCTACTGAAAAAAGTCTGTCTGCCACGAGAACTGTCGCCGTCAAGTTGTCTGGTTTACGGCGGTCGCTATAGAAACAGGTTACGGTAGGAAGAATCCATTTCTAGTTGGCAGAAGTTCATTCAAATGTGTTACATTGGCGCATTTAGCGCCGAATGGGCTATGCATGGTGTTGTTATGTTTACTCTTTTTTCCGCCGCAAACTGGCGCCAAGAATAAAATAAAACTCCGACTTCCGTTGGATCCCTCCCAGGGTTGCCACATTGGCCTTTTTAAGGCCAGATTCTGGAAATGTGGACTTTTTTCAAAGCCCTTGGCCTTAAGAATTTTCATTTGGCCTTAAATTCATTTTTGGCCTTTTATTGGCTTTATTTTTGCATATGACTTTTAGAACGATTCTTAATATATAATTGCACAATTTTTTCAATAAACTTTTGATTTGACACTTTTCAAATGGCCTACAGTGAGCTGTAGAACGAAGTTTCCAGGAGAAGAAAGGTTTCTGTCCTCTTTCTATAAACTGTTTTAGTCAGAATGCCTCCAGAAGAAGCTATGCTTGTCTCTGTACAGCATATCAGAACCATTTTCTCTGTTTTTATTTGTTTCTTTTCATGGATTCTTTTACGAAAACTTCAACACAAAAACGTGAAATATTAATATTATTATTATAAGTTGAGAGAAAGAAAAATGGCAAGAGGACATTACATTACAGATATTTTATTATGATGAGATTGAAAAATAATATAGGACATTGTTATTAACAGGAGTTGATATATTTCGCTCGCACGTTTCATTCTGCACCGGCAAGAACTGAATTTCATCTTCTTTCTTGTTTTTAGCAAAGCCGTGTATGTAGATGTTTTTAAAAAAATCTTTAAATTTTAGTTTAATAAAAGAGTATTATACATATGTCAATCTTGTCAATATGTCAATATGGATTCCTTTTAATGAAGGGTAGTCATTTTCTTATAACAAATAAGGGTGCAATGGGTAACAAATAAGGGTAACAAATGAGTGCAATTTTCAAATTTGGCCTTATTTTAAAGTCGGTTTGGCCTTATTTTGCTATTTTGATCTGGCAACCCTGCCCTCCTATTCGAAATGGACGTTCCCTAGCAAAACCAGTTGCTATAGCGACCACCGTAAACTAAACAATTTGACAGCGGCAGTTCTCGTGGAGGGCAAACAGTAATAGAACTTCTTCGTTCGTGCTTTTATCCGTGAATAGGTTTGAAGGGTCATTGAACTAGACCGATCTTTTTGCAATTAAGTTCAAAGGCAAGAGACAATAAGGTCCACTGAAGACAAAAAATGTATCGCTCCATATATGTAATGTAACGAATGTAAATTTTAAAAACATCATTTTATATGGCCTTTTGAAAATAACACTGAAAAATGTGTAAATGTTTGGCTGTTATTCCTTCTGTGTATTTCTGTAAATAACACTGAAAAATGTTCTGCTGCGCCCTAGGCCATGGCCTAGGTTGGCCCTATAGGAAATCTGGCCCTGCTGCTCAGTCCCTGAATGATGAAGAACAGTGACGAATCCAGGATTTTGGTCGGGGGGCTGAGATCATAAAAATTTTGTATCGTCATGAGTTCATGGTCATTTTAACTTGACTTACCTGACAATAAGAATCCCAAAAGACTCTACACAGTGGTGTAGTCGCAATATAAGCAGTGCCGGAACGTTCTAACCCGGGTGACGAAAATCGCGCTGTTTTAAGGACGATTTCACCATTTTTTCTTATTTATTTCTTTTGGAAGAAAAGCAATGCCCGTTCCGGTTCCACTGCACCCTTAACACTACAATACTTCCAATAATTTAATAAAAAACGCAATGAAATAACTAGCCAAAAATGTTTTCGACCGCGTTGAAGCTACAAGTACGAGTGGAATGACTACAAAAGCGGAAAAATTTTCGAGCCTGTCAAGCCGGAAAGCAATGTTGCCACGTTTGCAGCCCCATAGCACCTCCACCCCCTTGGATGCGCCAGTGATGAAGAACCAAAGATACAAATTTTGATCTTTTACGCTTTTACTTGAGATTATTCCAGAGTGATTCCCAGATTTTGTTAACTTTCATAATAAACGACTTTAATTCTTCACAAAATTAAAGAAATGCAATGTAAAACTTATTATTTTATGATGTTTGGTACTATTTTTTTATTTTAATAGAATCTGTCTTTTGTGGAAGTAGGATATCATACGTTTTTCAAACATATTTATCTGCTCACAGCCTTTCAAAAACACAAAAATGTCCTCTATGTAGAGCTGGCTCACTTGCATAATAATAGTTCACGTCTGGCTCATTTGTAAGCTTCCTGTTTGTCAGCAAATTCCCGGTGCCAATTATGAATATTTCATGGCGTCAGAAAAGTACGTGTTACCAGCACGCAAGTCTCTGACCTTGGGCCATTAGCCTCAAAAATAAAACCTGAATTTTCTACGGACCGATCTCTGAAAGGGGCGTGTGCTCTACAGATAAATTTGCGATAAAAGCATAGTTATCATTCTAATTATTCCATTAACTACCAACAACTACACTCGCGACTTCGCCTGCGTTTATCTCTGCTTGATGCAAGAATAAAAAGAAATAAAACGAATATGATGCATATTAGGCCATTTATTACATAAGAAAATTTTTGAAATGCAAATCATAACATTATCAATAAAATTAAATTATAAATTGTATCCAATATTGAAAGTTTTTTTTATAAAACCAGCGGGAGTGGCCTCCCCTAAACTTTCTTGTATACTTTTAAAACATTTGTCATTTCCCTTCCCCCTGCGTTGATAAAAAGTTCGAACCAACTGTAACTTAGAATGCAGTGACTATCAGAAGGATTTTCATTGTTGATTATAGTGATAGTAAAATATTGAGGTGAAGAATCATATTCAAAAAGATACGTATGTATTAAAACTTCGCAATATTTTTTTTTTTTTATCAAACTCTAGCAATGCGAGTTCCGCGTGCGGAGAAGAAAACAGGAGAATAGCTTGCTCGCTGAATAGCTTGCGCATACGCAGAGATTGCTTCCAACACGCAAGTAAAACGAGACGCCCTAAATGTTTGCTTCCTTACAAGATCTCGCCGCCAGAATTGGTTTTTGGCAAACTACCAAGTTTTCGGAGTATGCCTTCTTTGCACAGGCATTTACGCATGCGCATGGAGTTGAACAAGTATGCTATCATACAGACCGACAGACAGTTAGCCCGTTGACGGATTTGGCCCAAAATTTTATACGGACCTACATTCATGACGATAAAACAGTGTACCAAATTTTATCCATCAGGCTATTTAAGTTTTTGAGTTATAGCGTTCGCATGACCTCGAACATGCAGACAAACAGACTTCCCGTGGACGGATTTGGTCCAAAATTTGATAGAAACCTACAAACTATGTCTAAAGACCACATACCATATTTCATCCCCGTAGCTCTAATAGTTTTCGAGTTATCGTGTTCACAGACACACAGACATGATTCCAAAATTGTGTTTTTCGGACTCAGGGAGGTCTAAAACGTGGAGATCCGTCAAAATCTCGAGTTCTAATTTTTTGACGATTACAATAATTTCTCTTTGTATACTTCGTATACGAGAAAGTAAAAAAGCATTGTCGTAACGGCGTTCCGCCTCCACTACACCCCTGTGTACAGGGGGCTTTTTGCCAGTGAATTGAGCATCAGGGGTGTAACGGAGGTGCAACGCCGTTCCGGCACTGATTTCTTTTAACGAGAAATAAATGAAACAAAATTGTGAAAGCGTCCTTAAAAAAGTTATTGTCATCCAGATTAGAGAGTTCCGGCACTGCTTATTTTGAGACTACACCATTGACAATCATACATCGGCAGAGGCGCAGGGTGTATAAGTGGAGGCCGAGGCATGATACGGTATTTTGGCCTCCAGTCGTCATCTAGTCCAGTCATTAGGTGCTAAAAAGGAATGATTTAAAACAAATTCTGGTGGAGTCGTAATTTTTTGCTCCTATATATTTCTTGGGGTGCTGATTACGAATCTGAGGTTTCCCACCAAAAATTTTTGTTGGAATTTTAGTTATAGTCAAAAAACATGAAAAAAATGGACTTTCCCATAGTTTTTGCTTATAACTCAAAAACTATCAACTTGTTTATGGCATCATCATATATCAAAATAATCAGCACAAAATTTCCTACAATTAATGTCTGTACTATTTTTCGTTACGCATACCGTTTAAGTGCTATAACTGGTTGAAGTTTGGCGAATATTTGACTTGCCTGCTAGCTCGGCTTGAACAACAACGAAACATCCAATCTGTATGTGCGAAATTATCTATCTTACTAAATAAATTCCTACTTAATTAATATACTTTTTCTATCGTAAACCTCTTTGTGCAAATAAAGATTTTATCAGTTATATTATGAGTATACTTGCATAATCTGCACAAAATTCCTTCTAAATCTTTCTACCCTGATATTACCTGACTTTCGCGGTTGTGAAGTAAACAACAGAGTAAATATCACGAATTTTTTAATAAGTTAGGAGGCTTAAACATAGCCCTGTTATTGTCCCCTATCTGCTCTTGGTATCAAAAGAATCGAAGGAAATTATTTTAATGCCGTGAAATTCAAAAGAAATGACAGAGTGCAACCACTAGCTCTAATAAGTGATGCCACAAGGTACATGATGAAAATGTATCTATCAACCCTACAGCGCTTTTCCAGATAATTTATATTACAAAGCAATCGCATGAACTAGAGGACGTCTTAACATTTGATCTATGTTCCTTTGCATTACCTCTGTTTGATGAAGCTGTAATGCGTAAAGGCACGAAATCCTCTTTATACAAAGCTTTCAAGCCATGTACACGGGATTTTAATGCTGAAAGCGGTGTGTATATTATTGATGGAGGATACTCGATTTGTGATAATTATGTGACATATGTTTGTACAAAGTACAAATCAACTGCTCTAGTCATTTTCTATAGGTATCCTGAAAATGAAACAATAGGAAGTACTAAATGTGCAGAATGGGCCAGAAGAACACAGAAACAATTGTCAAGTGAAGTAATGTTTGATGAAACGATGATACGAACTGTTTCCTAAGAAAAATTTCTGGCCAATCCGAAGAACAAGGATGGACTCATTTCCGTCCTGATGAACAAGTTCTCCTCAGTAAACAAGGTATACAAGAAAGCAGACGAAGATGCTGATTGCTTAATTGTGAAAACTATAGCTTTGGCCCCAACACATCCGTCTGTGGTTGTCATAGGTGAAGATATCGAACTTTTTGTCATCTTAATTGGTATTTGTACCTTTGACAATGTATATTTCCTAAAACTAGGAAAAGGGAAATCGCTGAAAAGATATTTTCTCCTCATACAGTTTTAGAAAAAACAATAGCAGACAATATTTTATTCATACATACCATGAGCGGATGTGACACCACATCAGCTCTTTTTAATTATGTTAAATTGAAGTTTGTGCAGACTTTGAAAAACAATAATGATCTCCTCAAAGTAATTGAAATTTTTAAGAACCCGGATATGACCCCTGAAGCTGTTGTGGATGTAGGGAACCGCTTTCTTGTGGCATTGTATGGCTACCCAATAACTACCTCGGATACTCCATCCTTGAATAATCTTTGCTACAAATGTTACATGAAATCTTCATTTAACAAGAGTAGCAACATGGCTTCGCTTCGCAGCTGCCCACCAACATTCCCTAAAAGTTTACTATCAGATCCAGCACTGGCTTGACAATAAAAAGAGACCTGGAGACTGGGGTTGGGAAAGAATAAACAGTGAGCTCCAACCTGTAAAAACTCTGAAGTCCCCCGCACCTGACTTTATCCTGTACGCAAGATATCCTGCAAGTGTAAAAAGAAATGCACAGGAAATTGCAGCTCTAGGAAGGTCAGACTGTTTTGTTCAATGTTGTATCCTCATTGTTGGGGCAACTGCAATAACGGAGAGATTCAAGTAATTAATAGTGATGAGGATGATGATGGTGAAGCAATACTGCCCGATGATTTAGTTGAGGCGTCTTTATCTTTGCATGTGAAGGAAGACACAGGTGATCTTTCAAAAAATACTGGACCATAAGCTTCAAAGCGACCAATATAAAGTGAAGAGACTGTGTAATGTATGCAGATGCCAAGATCATATTTATGACTGTAGTTGTATTATTATTAAGTTATTATGACTTTTAAAGTTTAAAATGCTACTTTTTTCATGTCATTTTTTTTCTTGGTTACTATATGCCAATAATTCAAATTAATTAATAGAAATTAATAAAGTTTAATTAAAAACCACACTAAGTACTTTTAGTTGTTTGTAAAATAACATTTATTATGGAAGTGAATCTAAGTTTCCATCAACATCAGCCTTTTAGAGCTAATCAAGGAATTTCATTCATAACTAGCACTTATGTCCGGAGTTGCTCGGGACTAAATTACCTTCATGTCTAATATAACAGATGAAAAATTTATTTGAAAAAGGAACAATATGGTAGAAAAAGTGTATTAAATAAGTAAAGTATATTAATAGTAAGATAGCAAATTTTAGTGCATACAGATAGGAAGATTTGCTATTTTTCAAGCCATGCTAGCAGGTAAATCAAACTTTAGCCAAACTTCAACTAGTTATGGCTCCTAAATGGTACGCGTAACAAAGAAATAGTATAGACATAAATTGTAGGAAATTTTGTGCTGATTATTTTGATATACGATGATGCCATAAAAAAGTTGATAGTTTTTGAGTTATAAGCAAAAAACTGGGGGAAAATCCATTTTTTTTCATGTTTTTGGCTTTAATTAAAATTCCAACAAAAATTTTTGTTGGGAAACCTCGGATTCGTAATCAGCACCCCAAAAAACATATAGGAGTCAAAAAGTACGACTCCACCAGAATTTGTTTTTAAAAACTACCTAATGAACTGGACTAATCAGTGGTTTGGCAAGGGCAATGGCGCCGAGGGGGAAGGCATTATTTTTTACCCCTTCGTCATATTTGACTTCAAAAAATAACACAGACGCAGTAACGTTTTGTCTCCATGACGCCCCGAAGACTGGCGCCCGGGGCATGAATACCCCCTTGCCCTCGGGACATCTATACCCCCGTTGCCCCCGGGTCGCTACGCCCATTATACACCAGATAAAATGTTACATAGGTGCAAGGGTTTAAAGAAATCTAAATTTACAAAACACAACCCAGTAGCATGAATAACAATATAACAAGCTATACGTGGCATGACAGATATGATAAAGCAGGGTGGCGACAGAACCGGGAAATCGAGGATATCAGGGAAAAGTCAGGGAATTTTATCGATCTGGAAAAGTCAGGGAAATTCGTAAAAATGTCTAAAAATCAGAGAAAATTAATATTTATTTGTTACTTGAGTTATTATCTATAAATTAGTATTGAGTCACTGAGTACAACCAAATAAAGCAGACACACAGGAATTTAGTATAGTGCTATCTGAATTCGTAAGGGCCAATTTAGACCACTTGTTGGTTTACCTATTCTTTTCTACCTCCATTGGCTATAAGCCATCCCGTATGTGGTGATGCAAGAGAGTAATATTATCTATAGGGTAATTAGGGCTCCAACAGAATAGCGCCGAAGAAAGAGGAGAAATCCTAATAGCTTACTAGTGCAGAATATAGAGGAAGGTTTCCGAATTTGCACCACCTGTACATTTTTTTAAAGTTCAGTGATAGAGAAGAAATTTTAATAAAAAAATGCAATCGAATTTTTTTGCAATTTATTATCCTCAAAATAATGTAATCACGTTTTAAAGAAATACACTTTAACCCTTTCAAGTTTTTCGTTCTGAAAGTTACTAAATTTATTTAAAAAATGAGTATTAGACACGTAGCTGATCATAAATATGTAACGGAAAAAAATTTAGCATTTTTTATTTTCAAGAAATTTGTGGTTCACAGTGAAACCAATGAACGGTAACGGGCTATTTTCCGTCCGAATAAGTTATCACCGAAATGTAATTTAAATTATGTATTTAATTTATAAGTGTATGTGAGTATTCAAGATATTCAACATTCATAAAATTCAATATTACTTTCGAAGATTCAATTTTAAAAAATATCAATTTGTGCAAGAACCCTCATCATTTTGTTTCTATTAGAGATCAAAAGCAATCTAGCTCTTACAATGCTGATACTTTGTGAATACTAACGGCATTGAACTGGAATTTTTATATAAGTTGACCTATTTACCTGTCTTAAGTTATGAAAGAAAATTTACGCTACGTTTCGCCCATGCGCAGTAAAAACAAATGATCAATGTGTGGGTTCACTGCGAAACCAATGAACGCGAAAGGGTCCAAGTAGAAAAATATGGCATAAATATTACGTCATCGGTACAGTTAAGGAAACTGGTTTCCCAGATTGGATCGCCATTTGCCTTAAACACAATTAAAGCAGAAGTACTTTTGGTTCCCAAATTCTCACCAGTGCACAATGCATGACCCCAAATATGACATTTATTGCACTGTATCATTTCTTCTTCTTCCTCTGTTTCCTCAAATGGGACACAAAACTTCGTAGTCTTAGTCTTTGTTCTTTTCAAACCAACATCTGATGTCTTCGATGCCCTAACACTGTTTTTATTGCTTTTTCTTTTCTTTTTGATTTGTCTTTTACGTCCAATTTATGATGACTGCGTTCTGGGCTATTCCTCCAGTTCAAGATAATAGCCCCATTGACTTAAATAGTCCAATTTAGGAACTTTTCGACAACAGGAAATTCGGTCGGTCCAATTTGAGCAACTTTTGGACAACAACAAAAAATACACCTAACCTTATAAAATCATTATAATAAATTGAAGTCAAACAAGTTTCCTCTTTGAAGATACAATGACACAATTTAAAACAGAGTAAGGATTACAAATCTTTTGCTAAAATATTTAATTGGTATCTAAATGTAAACACTTATTCTATAACTGCAACCATGTAGCGCTTTCTCTAAAACAGGGGTGTCAAACTCGCGGCGCACAATGAATATTTTTGCGGCCCAGCAAACGTAACAGAATGTATCAAAAATTTTAATAAAGTTTTCGCATCTTAATTTTTAAAACTCCTAATTACGCATTATTATCAGTAACAATTCTTTGTTTTCTTGGACTTTGTAGCAAGTATAGAATCAGTATCTAACCATATGCACCAGTAACAATTCTTTGTTTTCTTGGACTTTGTAACAGGTATAGAATCAGTAT